>BSUD01000249.1:109392-147466 GCA_033239045.1 Fagopyrum esculentum
GTATAGTTTTTCAAAACTGATATAAGTTGATTGAAGTATAAATATTTCAAGTCTACAGATTACTACTTATGTTTTCTTAGTTATTGAAGAAATTATCAACCTAATAAAATTCATAACTAAATGGTCAATAAGTTTACTTTGTAAAAAGTGTAAGTAATTGTACTAGGTATTATTTTATGTATATAATAATATAAAATAGACAGAAATATAGATATTTTAGTCAAAAAAGTATTGAATTTTATTTTAAAAAAATTAAAAATGTTACATTTGATTAGAAGGATACATAATTGCTTAATCTTAAAATGATTGTCATTTATACTAACATAATTTATACTTACTTTAATTTTTGCGGTTTAATAACATTTTTTGTTATATAAATAAGTTTACTTTTGAATCCATGGTTCCTTCAATATTTGAAGCAACTCATCAATCCTAAAAGTTTAAGTCTAAGGTAATGAGTACGGTACGATAGAACTTTAGAAGCAAGGATGTCACTCTAATTTTTTTTTTTTTTAATGTTCTTTTAAAGTATAAAGGAAATATGAATGATCACCCGACGAGTCGACCATCATATAGTGTCTTTCTTAACAAGAACACTAAGGGCTTATTCCTTTCCCGTTTCCTGATATGAGTATATCATATATCGGTATCGATATTAGGGATATGCGTATGGGATTGATATATGATATCTGAAACTTGTGTTTGGCAAAATAACGAGTTATACCAGAAGAGGGAGAGGTGAGAGGGAGACGTGGGAGAAAAAGAACGTGATATCTCCCAATTTTGAAAGATATCAAAATCGATAAAAATAAGTAAAGTATTGATATCTGGTATATCACTTTGATATCCATATACTCAGTTACGAAACATGGATATCGGATATGTGATATCCATACCCACCTAATATGGGAAATGAGCAGGCCCAAAGTTAATGAAGATATCTCATGTGAGAAACTCTATCAGCAACACTACTTTTTTCTAAAATAATATGTGTGATGTGAAATTTTTTTAATTTACGAAGTTCTGTTAATAATCGGTGAACGATCATTCCAAATTCTTAAGCACATGTTCATTTTCCATGAATAGAATTGATAACACAAAGATTCCCGCATACAATAGAAAACTATCAATATTCGAGATGGTATCTAACGATAAAATCGATTACACATCGAAAGAGTCGAGTTCAAAACCATTGAAGTTTAGAGATTGAACTTGCACGTGTATGATTTTCTAGATTAGTTCGTTCATTTATCTATAATCATGAATGTATCTTTAATATGAAAAAAAAAATGTTACTAATATATTTAAAAAAAGGTAAATATTTTATTTAAATTAATCATCAAATTCAAACTGCTAAAATATTGAATGAATATGTGGTGTTTGGTTTAAAGCCGCCCCGCCAGGAGCACTAAAATAAACAAAGCTTCTAGAGGGCATGAAACGACGTCGTATGAGGTCAAAATACGATGCAGTGGCGTTGACCATAATTGTGAGTGGAGGTATATTGGTATATATATATTTTCCAAAAGTGCACGTTGCTATTGACGTATGAAGAAGCTATGTAGTTTCCTTTGAAATCAAACATAACCCTAAAAAAAATAATATATAACCCTAAAAAAAACATTTAAATACAATCATGTAATCATAAACTGTTTTAAAAGTTTGATAGATTTTTTCCTCTTTTAGCTTAAAATATGTTTTTTGTCACCAATAATTTAGAACCATATATTTCTCAAATGGAGTTTTCTACTCATGCATACATCATGAGTGGAACTATATATGATCCACTAGCCTGAAGATCTGAAAAATCCGAATTCGAAAATGTATGTTAATTGATAATCCGATTTAATCCGGAAAGAATTTCGGGTCGAAGAATCGGATATAAACTCGGGTTTTTGAGATACAAAAAAAATCGGATGAGATATACCCTGACTAATACGGTAATAATTGTTGGTCAAACAAATAGGTTAGAGGTAGACTTGAGTCCAAAACCTAAACCGGAAAAAACCAAACCGCCAGTTTGCTAGACGGTTTGGGCTGGTTTGGAAACCGACGGTTTGGCGGCTTAGTACAAACCGGACCCATGTCTAGTTAGAGGTTATTACGAAGCTTTTGAAAAACACAAATGTTATTCTTAATAATTTACTTGTAAATATTTTTGCCAAATATATATTAGATTTTAATTCTTTTCAAAACTGGACCAAAATATATCTAACAAATATACCAAATATGTTCGTTTCTTTTTAAGATTAGTCGTCGTGTATATAATTTAAAAGGAGTATATGACCACACTATGTGAGTAAGAATATTCAATATTCATGTGCACTTTTATTTATTAGAAAAAGTTGGTGGGATACATTAATAAAATTGAAAAATAAAACAACCACAGTCAACAATCCATTTTTAATAACTTTTTTTAAAATTAAATGGTTATAAATGAAAATAATTGTTTAGATTTTTAATTTCATAATTTAACTTGATTAGTTAAAAGTTTGAGTATTCATTTATTTTTTAGTATGTTTGGTTTTTTAAATAAAAAAAGGTTGAATTGGGTGAGGTATACTATTTTTTATATTAATGAGGGTATGTTATGAGTAATTTTAATATAAGTAATAGTGATAAAAGGTTAAATTAGAAATTTTATGTTTAAAAAATAAAAGTTAAAAGTAAAAAGGGTAAATTGGTAATATTTAAAATTAGTTATTTTTAAAGGGTAATTTATACTAACTTTATCTGTATAATCTGAATAAAAACCAAACATATTTTTTAAGTAGGTTAGAGATAATATTTAATGAATTTGTACAAATTTTTTAATGGATAAGTTGAATATTTGTGTATTTAAACAAAGTAATAAACCCTCACAAATAAAACTTGTGTAAAACTTTACACCTAACTTTATTAAGATTTCATGCTAAAATTAATTGACAATATAAGTAACTCACGAAACTTATATAACAAAACCTAGTTGACAACAAACAAGTCTGTCATCTCATTCTCTTTATAGCTAGCGCTTGGGTTAGGATCGACAGAACCGATTAGGTTAACCGTTTTAATACCATGTTAAAATTTGTTGGACTGCATACAGAGGTCCGTATTAAGTCTTAAACCCACGTTCAACACATGAGTACAGTGAAACTTCATTCTAAAACCGATCGGTAGTAGAAGTAATATCCCACGTGTAATATACTTAGACTTACCATCTCCAATAATACAAGTAAAAAGTATTTATTTTTTTTTAAGCAAGACTAGTAAATACAAAATGACATGATAAAAACAAAGGAAATGGGCTTGGGCCCAAAGCCTTGAAATAACATTTTCTATTAAAATTTACCGGCCGATGTGTTTTAATAAATCGGCCCAAAAATTTTTTTTTTTTTTTTTGAAATGGTACGTTTCCGGTTCGGCTTCGCCTACGGGTATTTACTGTGGCCCATTAAGGGGATACCCTCCCAATACCAATTTTTCCATACACTTAACATTTTAATTTGAGTTTTAAACATCGATTAGGTTGTGTGCTAGCTGTATTTGAACAAAACCACAAAATTTACTCTTTAGTTGAATTTGCTATAACTTCACGAATTTGTGAACGAGGACGACGATAATGGTTCGGGTAACGAGAATGTATGTTATTGATTGTCACCGATCAACTTTAATGGTCCGTTTGATTCTAACACCGAAAATGAAATGAAAACGAATCTAGTCCGTATGTGTACAATTATTCATGCAAATTTTGGAATCATTCCTAGTGGTTTATAGTAACTGTAGTAGAATTTGATTACTTTTAATACCCTATAGGGAAACAAATTAAATTGGGAAAACAAATATATATTACATGCGACCACAAGAAATGATTCCAAAAATATTCATGAAATAGGTAAACATATGGATTATATTCATTTCCATTCCGTTTTAGTTTCCGGAGTTATAACCAAACGGGGGCTAAATATATCTAACGGTCATACTCGTAACTATTTTAAATATGTTGAACGGATGAAGCGGATAGATGTTATTGATTGTCACCTTATATGTCCCTCCAGACTATCCACCTGTGACCTGATCTATTACCTATAAGAGTCTCACACACGATCCATTCGCATGTATCATACGAATAAAGCGGACGAATGTCCTTGACCGACACCTAAAATCAGACATGAGTCCGGTTTGGGCTAAACCGTCTGTTTAGGTTTGCCGGCCGGTTTATTAAGTATGATTATTTACTCGTTATATACAATGTAAAATAAAGTTTGAAAAATATACTAATCTCATTCTCAACTATTGTACGTCCCAACTTTAATTATGGTACTCGAAACCTGGACCGGCAATGAGAATTAAATCGATAAATTTAATATAAAAAAATGGTTATACACTTATACTAAGGCAAACACATATTTATTGGTTTTAAAAAAGAGTAAATTACATAGAACCACCTCTTATATACCCCTCTTTTCACTTAACCACCTGCTATTAAAAAAATTTCAATTAACCACCTCTATTTTAATTTTGTTAACAAACCACCACCATTGGTACACTCCGTTACATATTCTGTTAGTGGGGTCCATGCAACAATTAAATAAGTTAATTAATAGTTATTTTTTGTCAATACATGAAGTTAATTCTATTTTGTTGATAAAAATATTTTAAAAAAATTAAGTTTTTGATAAAAACTCCACAATTGAATATGGAGCCTTTTCTTCTCGCATAGGCAGTAACTTTCAAGAAGACCAAGACAAAATCAAGAACAGCATAATTTCTCCACCATTGTTGACAAAACTAAGCAATAACTTTCAAGAAGAACAAGCTTGTATATGAAGCCTTTCCTCCTTCCCGCAGAGGCAGTGCTACAAACCCAGATTTCTTCCAATCTAAACACAGCAACCCTTCTGGCAGAGGCAGTTGAGTACTCCAAACCCAAATTTCTTCGGATCTAAACACAAGAACCCTTCCCGGAGAGGTAGTTGAGTATTACAAACTCATATTTCTTCCGATCTAAACACAATAACGATCTCTATTCCCCGAGATAGGGCGAACTGGCTTCGGTGAACGAGATTTCTGAACTTCCATCACAAGCTCAAAAAAGCGATTGAAATTGTCACCCTTGCGATTAGGGAGGAATAAACACAAATTTATGAGGAATAAACACAAATTTATGATGTGGCTCCGTTGAATGAGGTATTATGAGCTTCCATTGCTTCAATGATCTTGTTGATTTACTAATTTTGCTATTTCATACTTTGGAGCGTCCAAACACAATACGATGCCATATTCGACCTTCGAATCTTCACCTAGGGTTTTGCTTCGAAATTCGCTCTTTATTCTTAATCAATCTCTTGTTTGGTAGCGATAGCTATGAAAGGGATAGTGTCGATGTGTAGAGAACATCGATTAGAAGATGTGGAAGAGGATGAAGAAGAATCGGATCTATATCTTCTTGTTAGACAATCTGATACTTCTTTCTTTAAATATATTTTTACCTTTTAACTATTAAAATATATTTTTATAAGAATTTGTGTAGGACCCATTGACAGAACAAATGACGGAGAATTGTTTTGGTGGTTATTTGTTAACGGATCTAATATTAAGGTGGTTAATTGAAAAAAAAATTATAAGAGGTGGTTAAGTGAAAAGTGGGTTGAATAAGAGGTGGTTTTGTGTAATTTACTCTTTAAAAAAATACCAAAAATGAACCAAGATTTAAGTACTTGGACCATGCCTATAGAGCACGTGTTAATAATAATAAAATAATAATAAATAATAAGTAACGGTTTATTTGAAATGAAAATAAAGTGGTAGAATTTCGAAAAAGCTAAAGGCACGAGGGTTGGTTTACTAAGTAAATGATAAATATCTTTCGATGACGCTCAACCAAAAACAAAAGCGCTTCGGTAACGCTCAACGAACGCCGGCGCTTACAAACAACTTTCGTTTTTTCTAAAAGATTTTGAGCGCTTTCGGAAGACGCTGACTTTCAAAACCTAAATCCACAATCGGTGACAATATTAGATTGATAGAGATCAAACAACATACTACTAGATTGAGAGGGAATAATAAAGATTAAGAGTGTGCTTTGATACCATGTGATATTCCGCCGGGTCATATATGACATGGAGATCTATCGCACATCCGATTACATTCATTAGCTAAAACTACTTATGTGATTTCTAGGATGTTAGATGGAGCGGTCAAGCTACCTAAGTAGTTTATGGGGGATCCGACTATGGTTATTGCACAGAACAATGTGGTGCAACTGTGAGGAGTGTGACAAAGTTGTTGGGGATGTTCAAGGAGTTAAAGTAGTTTGTCAAGCAAGTTTGAAATGGAATAGGCATTGTATGAGTATAGAGACGAGTAACTCACTAACCTTATATCAGACCCGATAGAACATTAATCCTCTACATGCCACCTCAAATGCAACAATTTGGTTCGTTTGACACTTGACGAAATACCTGAAGGCCGACTAATCCATCCAGACAAACTATCATGATTCATGTCCGCAATTAGAATCTTAAAACCGAGAAGCTCAATAAATCAGGACCTCAGAGATCGAATTACTCTGATATCATTTGAAATTGCACATGGTATCAAACTAGTTCGATCAGACTATCATGAGTTATTAAATAACATGTGATACAAATTTGACACTACAATACAAAACATTGCACAACAACAGTACGTCCCAAATTTAATTATGGTACTCGAAACATGGACCGGCAATGAGGTTTAAATCAACTTAAATAAAAATGGTTATACTAAGGCAAACACTTATTTGTTGGTTTTAAATAAATTACCAAAAATGAACCAAGCTAGATTGACGTACTTGGACCATGCCTATGTTCTATACTTCTATCTACTTAGACTTAGGCAAGTCCCACGAGATATATATATATATATATATATGAGAACACCCCCTAACGTGAGAACATGATAACAGATTCGTAATTATTATTAGTTTTGTTACGAATGTGCCATATCGTTTAATGTATTATTCGTAGTTATTGTTGAAATAATAATAATAATAATAATAATAATAATAATAATAATAATAATAATAATAATAATAATAATAAGTTACGAATTATTTGAAATGAACAAAAAATGGTCGGAGAAGTTTTATAGAGATGAAAATACACTAAACTCTTTTATACTCTTTAAAAATATAAAAATTTCAGTTTAAATTAATTTTGGGGTGTATTTTAACAATGATGTTATTAAAAGAATTTGTATATCTAATCGTTTTATAGTAACTAGTTTAATATGTGTCGTATCGTGTATGAATTTTTTTTATAATATACTTCTTATTAGTAATGTTTTAATTCTATTTCACTCAATTCTTGCAAATAAATATGAATACAATTTGTTTGATTGGGTTTTGGATATAGATATAATTAAAAACCTTGTTTAGTGTCAGTAATTTGTGCAATTTTTTTTTATTAAAAATAAAATCTATATTATTTTTATATTAATAAACTATAAAACCTAATTAGGTGAATAATTTATGTGTTTTTTAAAATTATTATAAGTTAATTAGGTAAAATCTTATAGTTTGGGATAACTATAAAACTAATTAGGTAAACAACCTATGTATGATAGGTCAACGACCCACATACGTTAGGTCAACGACCCATATTAATCATATATGAATAATAATTATACTTGAACCACATTACATATTATATATATATTAGTCTTGTTTGTAACCGATGGGATAACAAAAAATTTAGGAAACTCCTTCAAAAAAATAAAATCACATTACGTAATATATATTACGAGAAAATTTGATTTTATTAAACAAAATTAAACTAAAAATAAGATTAAAATAACGATTTATTTCAACTAAAAGTCATTACAAAATCAATAAGTAATTTAAAAAAAAAAAGATTTTATGACGTTAATTGTGAGAGCTCTATTTCAAAATATTGCTTTCATGTAAAGTTAGGTCAATGACCCGTACGTTATGTCAACGCCTCGTGCGTTAGCTCAACAATCCACATATGTTATGCCAAAAGGCCAAACTATCGGCATTTAATTATACAGGTTGTGAAACTATCAACCTTGCTTATAACCGATGTTTAATCTTCAAACCATTTATTCATACAAAATTTCAAACTATCAGTCTTACTTAAACGATGTGGGATAGTAAAAAACTTAAGGAAACGAAACCCCTCTAGCATAATTACGTAAAAGATAATATATATTTTACCTAAAATAATTATTTGACTTTTTTAAACAAAATAAAATTAAAAATAAGATTAAAATAACGATTAATTTTAACTAAAAAATCGTACAAAATCAATAATTAATTTAAAAAGAATTTTATGGCGTTAATGGCAGGTTCTCAATTTCAAAATACTGCTTTCACACCACGTCACACATCAATGCCAACGTATACTACACTAGAAAATCGTTAATTGTCAGAGCTCCATTTCAAAAACTAAATAATTTTATAAATAAATTTTCTGTTGAAATGATTTTAAAGCCGACGGTTTTCTTCCGGTTAGTTTAACCAAACCGTGAACTTGACCGGTTAGAGTTGATCAATTATGCACTATCTTAGGGTTAGGGTTATGCACTTATACAAAATGCAACTGTATATTATTATTTGGGGTATACATACAAACTTGAAACTTATCCAACATGGCCTATTTTTTTTGGCGGTCCAAGGTGGATACGGCCTATGAATACAAAGGGTTGAACTTCACGAACCAGCCTTCAAAGTATTTACTACTTTTATGCGGGGACTAACTACTATTTCTAATTTCTATATGTATTTCCTAATCCATATTTTCAACAATTTCAACTTAAAAAATAACAATAAGCCTAGATCCGATAAGTCAAATTTAACGGAAGGGTTTCGTCGTGATATTCACGTGAACTTCATCGTAAAATCATTCGACAACGTATAGGTGAAATAACCCACTGAATATATATATAGAGAGAGGTTGACTCTCATGTAAACAACTCTTATCATGTAAAATGAGAACCAATTGTATTCGTTAGATCTTTAAATATATGAGTGAGATTGGGCGAGATTAAAGGGAAGGAAAAAAAACGTGTGACTAGTGGAAGAGATATTCGGCGGTATAGTCACATATATTCTGTAATTTGTTCTCATGTTTACATGGTAAGAGTTGTTTACATATGAGTCAGTATATATATATATAAGGTCCATTATCTTTTATTTCTAAATGATGATATGTTCAATAGTTTTGAGATCGAACTGTTCAGATACCGTGTGAAATTTTCACATGTCAAGTTTAACGTGGAGTGTTTTATCGCGCTGACACACGAAATTTCATCCTAAAATCACTTGTCAATAGGATAAATAGTTAACCGAACTTATTATATACAATGTCCGTTATTGCCGTTATTGCCGTTATTGTTTTATTATTGACGTGAGAACGTTTAATGTTTATTGACGTGTAATGGATAAATATTGAATTTAATGAAATACTAATGTATCACGTTTACTAATTGTTCAATAGAGTTACCCATACGTACGTATTGCATGCATGTGAATATGGTGATGTGTGGCTGTGTGTATATATAGAGGAGCTTGGCTATGAAGTTCATCACAACAAAACCAAGCATCAATCAAAGATTTACAGTATGGCTACAACCAAGAGCTCTTTCATTACCAAAATTTGCCTCCTCTTAGCCTTTCTCACCGCGAACACCTTCCTTTTCCATGCCCATGCAGCGGTTTCCAAGTCGAGCTTCCCGGACGGCTTCTTGTTCGGGTTAGGTGGATCGGCTTATCAAGTACGTGCAAAATGACTTAAAACAACATTTACACTTATTGAATTAACGAATTATCGTTGTTTTATATATAATATGGATTTACATTGCATGTTTTTTCGATTTTGTCAGTCCGAAGGAGCTGCGTTTATAGATGGCAAAGGACCCAGCAATTGGGATAATTTTACTCATCAGCATCCAGGTACGTCACGTATGGACGTACCATGTGCCGAAAACAAAACACATAATAAACGATAAAAAAAACTTATATCTTAAAATCAATTGATAAATGAAAAGAAGTTCACGATTTTAAATAGTATATGTAACTGATGTGACGCGTATCTGGTTAATTCCTGTAGAGAAGATAGCCGATGGAAGTAACGGGGATGTGGCCGATGATTTTTATCATCGGTACAAGGTATGTATAATGTTTATACGTGATTTCATATGTATTATTTCTTGCATGCACATCTATATATAAGAACAAATATATATTGACGTGTATGTGTTATATATGAAATGGATCAGGATGACATTAAGTTGTTGAAGGAGATTGGCATTGATACCTTCAGATTCTCCCTCTCATGGGCACGAATTCTGCCCCGTAAGTTCGATGATTATGTTCATATTGTATATGTATGTTCATTACTTCGTATTTATCTACAACTTTGATGATTCAACTAAAGGATGGTATATGAGTCGAACTACTCGTGTTCAGCTAAAAAAAAGTCTGTTTGAACCCATTGACTTTCTAAATGAGTCGATTATGAAGACATGTTTAAATTCTGTAGGATCAACTCAAACTCGACATGCTATAAACGAGATGACACATGTATGTCAATATTCAACTCGTTCGGCAATAATAACATTGTATGACTGTTATATTCGCCGAGCTACTCCGATTCAGTTCAGAAAAAACTTAGTTTGACTCATTTATATTTTTTCTAATTAAAAAGGCGAATATGAATATGTTTTAAAACTCAACTAAAATTTAGGTCCGGTCCGAACTCAACTAAACAAACCGAACACGGACACGTTAAAGCTAGGTTTGTTCAGAGCGAAAAAAGACTCTTATTTGGCCGGTTTTTAACTTGTTTAATTCGTTATTGTCAGAGGGCAAGGTCAGTGGCGGAATCAACCAAGCAGGGATCAAGTTCTACCGTGATCTCATCGATGAGTTGCTAGAAAATGGTAATTTATGAAGTTTATCACATAATTGAACTAAAATTAAAAGCTCATGTAACCACGATTTAATAGTATTTTGATCACTCAATCGTAACTTTATATTATTTTCTTAGATATAACTCCATTTGTGACGGTGTTCCACTGGGATCTCCCACAAGCTCTCGAAGACGAGTATGGCGGCTTCTTGAGCCCTAACATAGTGTGAGTACTCCCTTCGATCATATATATATATATATATATATATATATATATATGTGAGTATACAGTCGAATATATAGATTCAGGTCCGACGAATCTTCTTTCATTAATAACATGATTTTTTTAATGCTTTAATATCGACTGATCTCAGCCATCTATTTAACGATCTAACGGATACAATTTATTCTCATTGAACACTATAAGGGTTGTTTACATGGGAGTCAAACTCTCTCTCTATTTATATATATATAAATAATGGAGCGACTTCTTGTAAAGAGAATACGGAATTTTGATCATTTTATTACATTACTCGTTCATTTTATTCTTAAGGGAAAACCTAATTTTTTAATTTGAAAATGAATAATAATGAAATTAACCGGAGGGTGTGTTATGAAAAATAAACAATTTTTTACCGCATTTTCTAAGCAAAGATTCTCTTCGGCGAACCAACATCTATCTCAAAGCAAATACTAAGAGAAATAATTCGACTAATTCTCGTATCTTGTACAATTTGACTATTATGTGTGTTCAGGGATGATTTCCGAGACTATGCGGATCTAGCCTTCAAGATGTTTGGAGACAAGGTTAAGCATTGGACAACAATGAACGAGCCAAATGTAATGACTGAACTTGGTTATTCGCTCGGGTTGTTTCCACCGGGTCGATGCTCTTCATACATGGGAAACTGCACCGCCGGTAACTCTTCCACGGAACCCTATCTAGTTGCTCATCACCTCTTGCTTTCCCATGCTGCCGCCATCGATGTCTACAAAAAGAACTATCAAGTACGCGCGTATATATGTTTACTCTACACTTTATTACTTATGATTGCGCTTTTTTTTAATAATTTTGTTTCATAAGTACCTATAGCATAAACTCATTCAGTAAATATATCCTTGTTTAACCCAATTTTTTTATCTAGGGAATTATATATAGGCTAAAATTAGAGAAGTCTACAAAATAAAAGTATATAATAAAAAAAAAAGAGTCTATTTAAACCAATTCTTTCCATTTTTTCTCTCAGGATGATCAAGAGGGAAGGATAGGCATATCAATCGCGACAACTATGCACATTCCCATCAACGATACGGTAGAGAACCTATTGGCAACCCAAAGAGCCATAGATTTCGCCTTTGGATGGTACGTACTTTACTTGTTCCTCGTAAAAACACGTATAATTCGACAACCGAGAATCATTCGACATTGGATTGCGGATTCTGCAGGTTCATGCATCCAGTCGTGTATGGCGAGTATCCAGAATCGATGAAATTGATCGTAGGAGACAGATTGCCTACGTTCACAGATGAACAAACTGAGTCATTAAAAGAATCATTTGACTTCTTAGGGCTCAACTATTACTACACGTATTATGCGGAAAATAATCCTTCTAGCAACTCTGATAACCTTAGCTACTCAACTGATAACCATGCAACTACCTCGTGTAAGTATCAATACATGCATGCACACTTTCTCTATTATCTATTGGGCGGTACATACGATACTAGTTATTCGGGTTCGGTTCAGAAAAATCTCAGCTCAAATTCGTTCACTTTCTAAACGAACTGAATTTGAACAGTATTTTGATATCGGACTCATTCATAAACGATATGAACTCGAGCTCGACTCTTTGTTCACTTTCTAAACGAGTTGAATTTGAACAGAATTTCAATCTCGGACTCATTTATAAACGATATGAACTCGAGCTTTACTTCTGGTTCACTTACTAAACGAGCTTACATAAACTCATTTTTGTAAGATCGGTTAAAATTTCGGCTCAAGTTCAACTAGTTTATAAACAGTTTGAACATTAGCATGTCAGAGGTCGGCTCGTTCAACCCGAATAACATCCCCTATGTTCTACAACAAAGTTTGGTTCCAAAAACATGATTTTCTTACCCTTTGTGTCGTATGTTGACGATAGTTTTCAAGGACGGAGTTCCTATAGGCGAAAAGGTACGTAAGATATGTACGTCTTATTAATAGTAAAAGAAAAGTGTATATATATTGGTATAATTGTATAAACTCATTGTTACTTATGATTAAACAGGCGTATTCGCTTTACATATATCCAGAGGGACTTTATGATCTTCTACAATACGTGAACGAGACGTATAATAGTCCAGCTATCGTCATAACAGAGAATGGTAATTTTATGAATTAACAATGATGTATATTGGACTAGATTCGTTTTTTATTATGTTTTTGTTTTCGGAGTTGAAACTAAACGGGTATTTTTATAGGGTTGTCGGATGCTAACAATGGATCACTAACGGAGTATCCCGAGGCTCTAAATGATACCTTGAGGATTACGTATCATAGCGGTCATCTAGACGCCCTCTACAACTTCACCATGTAAGTTCACTTCCACGTTAATTATTATCACAAATCAAATCTAAATGAAAACATGAATTACGATAAAGAGTCAAAACGGATCGATGCAGGAAACCGGGTACAAATGTGAAAGGATACCTAGCGTGGACGTACATGGATGATTTCGAATGGACTTCGGGTTATACGATCCGAAACGGGTTCACGTTTGTCGATTACGCTAATAACTTGACAAGAACCCCCAAGGAGTCGTTCAACTGGTACAAGAACTTTCTTGCCAATTAAAGACTCGATCTTTATGTGTATGAAGGGCTTCGGTTTCACCCTCTTGAGGGTTTGATGTAATGTTTGCTATGAATAACTCCGAGTGCCTCTTAGAAATATGTTAAGTGTGATAAGTGTAGTAATAGTAGCTCAAGAACCGACGATGAAAAGTGTCGAGATTGACATGCCAATCATTCCCGACGGCGGGAAAGTTAGTGTTGGAAAAATCTCACCACTTTTTATCCAAAAAAAAGTGTCGGTAATGATGTTGTAATGTGTTTCGTTTCCCAGTAGAATCAAGAATAAAGTCGTCCTGTATGGTTGTTTGGTGATCTATCAACAAAGTGTCGGTAATGATTTTGGGCTGAACTCACCCCAAAACCTCGAGTTGGGCCTTTTTAGATCGGGTAATTGAAAGCCCAATTACTTCACCCGACCCGAATAGTCCAGTCCAATAGAAATAAAGCTCGGGAAATCATATAACTACAATCAACAAGTCCAATTTCGCTAATCAGTCACCATCTTCAAGCACGAATTCCGTCAATTTCATCATTCTTCAGGTTAATTTCATCGAATTAAAGATTTATGGTTTTTGTTTTGCCCCAATTTACAGAATGACCAACAGTAGATATGCTTTTGCTGCTAAAGATGGTGCACAGGCTGAAGTATGAATTAAAATTATGAGAGACAGAGAGACTGAGAAATTTATTCACAAAATCATTACTGATATTCAGAGTTCAAGATCGAGCCTACATTTTATCAATACGAAACAGCAAAACGATCAAACCATAAACTGAACAAAATACCAAAAACGATCAAACCATAAACGATCAAACAGAAATTCTCAAATTCAAGCTTTCAAAGCCAACATAAGCCATTGGTTTACGATTTCACTTTATTTGGCTGATAATCCATTCGATCAATCAAGCGATCTGAACCTGGATGGTCTTAGGCTTCTTAGGCTCCGGCGGAGGAAGCTTCTCAACAGTGACGGTCAGAACACCGTCCTTACAAACCGCGGACACACCAGAAGCGGTATTAGCGTTCTCCGGGAGAACAAACTTCCTCATAAACTTCCCCATCCTCCTCTCCATCATCAGAAACTTGGAATCCTTATCTTTCTCCACATCTTCATTCCTCTTCCTCTCGCCAGAGATCACAAGCACATTATCCTCTTCCACCTGAACCTTGATATCTCCAGCTCCCAGCCCAGGCATGTCGATAATGAACTGGTATGACTTCGGAAGCTCCTTCACGTCCGCCGGAGTGCTAGCCATCGCACGTGCGTCACGCACGTACGCTCTCGATGGAGCGTTGGCAGCATTCACCGTCAGCTTGTTGTCGTCGGTGGAGTCTAGGAGGTGGTGGAGGGTGTTGATGAGTGGTGCATCGACTCCCATTACCCTGAAATCCATCGTCTCTACTGCTTCAAAATTGGGATCGGAGAGATTTGGTGTCTAAATTGGGATTTCTTTTGCGTTTGATGATCGATTGTGTAAGTTGGGTCTGTGGTGGGATAGGAGACGCGGGGGAGTGTATAAATAGGGGAGATGATTTCTGTTTTGGAGGAAATTTCTAGAAAGATCGAGGAATTACTTTGCGTCGTCATCGGTGTTTCGATAAAGTTCCAGAACCTGGTAGAGTGTTTGAGATGGATATTTTTCCCGGGTTGATCTTTCTTAGGCCAAAATTTTGAATTAAAGAAGATTCGTGAACCTAAAATTTAAAATAGATTTAATAATATTAATTAGCGTTTTTCTGTTTATTTATAAAAAAATAATTATATATTGAAAATAAAAATGTACTTTCTTCATCAACAAAATTAGTCTTCTGAATAATGATTTATAAATATAGATAAAAATTCAATATAAAATGACTTTTACATCGTACTTTTATCACTTTGAAAAGTTAAAGATATAGTATAGTTAAATACTGTTAAATTAATATTTTGAGTAATATTATAATTTATTCTACTGCTTTCAAATAGAAAGATTATAACACTTCTTCCATCGTATTTTGTACAAATATAACACTTTTTTTTACGACGCGTTATAATTTTGTATGATATTAGACAATTTATTGAGTTTGTTGTAATGATATTTTTTTGACAAAAAACATGCGAACTTTACGAGGCAATGTCAATTCTCGCTAGCTCAATGATGCTAGGCGGGAAATGACCAAACCAAACCAAGAACAAACAGAGTTAGGCATTAGTCCAACGCCATATGTGCAACCGTGATAGCGGAGCGCCGAATGTGCGAGAAAGAAACTAAAAAGGGGTCTCTAAAAGACAAGAGAACATAATTACAAATAATGCTAATATAAGAGTCCGTCGAACTTCCTCAATTCAGGCATTGGATCACGGATGATGCGTCGAACTTCATCAGAATATGAACGTCAAGTATGATATTAAATGAATGGAGTGATGTTCAGCGCGGGCGGAATTTACAAACCAAGAATGATGTATGCATCGCCGTTGAGGCTGGGCGTGCCTGCATACTGCGTTCCAGGGGCGCGTCCGCGGAACGCAAGTGCGCCATACCGGAGACATGCGCGGAACATGAGTACGCCCAGCCTGGAGACATCCGCAGTCTACGGGTGACGTCTCATTTATAAATTCCGCCAGTTTTATTACCAATAAAGGGTTGGTTTTTTATTAAATAATTAACCCTTTAAAATAGCACAAATTACCATCATTTGTGAGAAATCACCCTTATTTTAAAATTACATAAACCATCCATTATTTTACAACTTCGTAACTTAATGAAACTATACCCTTGCAATATTTCAAGTCCATCCTTTATTTTTGTATAATTTTATAAATCCACCCCTACTTGACTACTTATACCTAATATCATTCACAAACGAACCATTAATGGTGATTCTTCGAACATAATGCATAATAGTATGCAAGACTTTTGTTTTTTACATTTCAAATAAATATTTGATGGATCCGCAAATTTACCATTTAAAAGTCATTTTATTAGGAAACCAGAGAAGGGTGGGCAATGCAAAAATATTTTACAAATAAAGAACGACTTTGTACAATATTAAAATTATACTATTGTTGTATTTTTAAATAAATGGTTTAGATATTCTTATTGACTATTTTTACTAAATGGACTAAAATCAGGGTATAGTAAAATATCATCTATTGAGTTTGTGTTGTTGATTTCTGTATAAAATCTATGATCAAAGTAAAAATAAAACCAATTCAACTCACAAAATCGAGTTTTGCAATGCAATCAATTACTTGTAAATTTCAAGCTAAATTTAAAGAACCCAAAAGACAACAAGATTTGTATTGCAGCAGAAATTTCGCGAATAATCATCAACAATCTGAACTAATCAGGACGGTCATACGATTTAGATGCAACATAGCTTTGATTACATTCCATAAAACAATGAATCAATCAAGCAACCTGGACCTGAATAGTCTTAGGCTTCTTAGGCTCCGGCGGGGGAAGCTTCTCAACAGCAACCGTGAGAACGCCGTCCTTACAAACCGCCGAGACTCCCGACGCGGTGTTAGCATTTTCCGGAAGAACGAACTTTCTCATAAACTTCCCCATCCTCCTTTCCATCCTCAGGTACTTCGCATCCTTCTCCTGATCTTCGTTCCTCTTCCTCTCGCCTGAGATCACCAAGACATTATCGTCTTCCACTTGAACTTTGATGTCGCCGGCGCTCAACCCTGGCATGTCGATCGTGAACTGATACGAATTCGGGAGCTCCTTCACGTCCGCAGGTGTGCTCGCCATCGCACGTGCATCCCTTACATACGCAGTCGACGGAGCGTTCGCTGCATTCGCCGGAGATGATGACTTGTTGTCTTCGACGGTAGAGTCGAGGAGGTGGTGGTGTAGAGCGTTGATGAGTGGCGCGTCGAATCCCATTACTCTGAAATCCATCTCTATGCTTCTTCGATATAGGGATCTGTATTGCGATTGAAGTGTGTGAACTGATTCTTTGACGAGATTGGGGATTTTATGAATGGGGAAATGTATAAATAGGAGGGAATTAGAGGAAAGTTCCAGAGAAATCGAAGGTTCTCTACGATGTGTGCCTCGGGTCTAGAAGCTTCTCGTAGATACTCTGCTCCGTTGAATTTACGAACACAAATTGTTATTAATATTAATTTTTCAAATAACGCTTTGAATTTTTTTTAGTTTAAGTTGACTTTTGAGAAGTTTATATAACTATCATCATTAATATTGTGCTATAAATATATCTTAACTTTTAACATTGACAAACCCGTTATTTTAGATTTTTCCAATAGTTTTACACACACAAGCTTGCTAACAGTATATATTATGTATATAAAATAGTTTTGAGTAATAATAAATACAATATTCTGTGTGGCTAATTCGGTAAGGTAAATATGCTTAAAATATACGGAGTACAATATTTTTTTTTTAAATCATTTTAAATATAATAATTATAATCAATGATGAATTGAAAATTTTACTTAAAAAATAAAATTTTATAAAATTATCTAAAATATCAAGAGAAATTTTTATTAAAAATTTGATTAAATTGCAACTTTATAGAAATAGTGTCTCCATTACGGAAGTATTTGGTGAATTTCTTAATTCACCGGTACTATAATGTATAAAGCATATTATTTTGCGTTATTTTAATTATATACACTTTATCTACTGCAACTTCATAAACATATTGAATCAATTATATATGAATATTATCATTAAGTTACTAACTAAATTACAAATTATTTATTTTTAAATAATTGATTTTATTTGCTATAATTGTATGTGGTAATTTTTAATTACATACTTGACAAATCATTAGTCTTTAGGTCACTAAACTACAATCAATCTAACATTTTTAGTTACAATCAATCTAACAAAATGAATATATATTAATCATATATACTTGGTCAAAAATTAAACCTGAATAGAATAAAATAGAGTTCTAAACATTAATACATAGAATATTCTCTATATATTTTTCTGAAGAACAACACTAAGAGGAGATGATCTTGGTTAAGGTTATCGAGCTTAAAGGTGTTGGATTTTGTTGGGCCTGTTATTTGGGCTTTCGTGTGGCCTGATTCAGTTATTGGGCCCTTGTGTTCACTGATAAATATGGGCAGTATGGGATATTACTAGGATTAATTTCATTCATATCGACTAATAAGCAAATCGGGGATGTAGCTCAAATGGTAGAGCGCTCGCTTTGCATGCGAGAGGCACGGGGTTCGATCCCCCGCATCTCCATTATTGTTTTCCATATAATTTTTTCTTTTTGTGTGAATTACAAAGAAATTCTAATATGTTAATGGATCGAAATTTTGGTTCAAATAGATTATTTTTTTTTTTGGTGGGAAGGAGAGTCAGTGGTCTCCGGCGCATCTAGTCGCGCTTATTATATATGGAAAAAAGGCTAAGTAGTACGCAAGCGGGGGATAGCCCGACCCCTTACATCATGTTGTAAAAGATCAACTATACCCTCGGGAGGGTCACGCAATACATTAAGCCCAAGCGGGAAACCAAAAGCTAAAGTTGCTAAAGCGTCCGCGACATTATTCGCCTCACGGTAGGCATGTCGGTACTGGATATTCCAGTCCCTTCTAATATAGTCTTGGCAAGATCTAACCAGACTGGCAAGAGGATGGAAACTTGGTATGTCTTTACTTAGAAAGGTGATAGCAAGCTGTGAGTCTGAATCCAGAATCACAGACCTGCTCCCACCCTCCCAAGCAAGCGTCAACCCATAATATATGCCCCACAATTCCGCCATAGGGACGGTGCATATACCCAGATTTGCAACATACCCAAGTTGCCACTCCCCTGCATGATTCCTAATAACACCAGCAGCAGTCGCCTTCCCGTCGCTTCCTACGGCTCCGTCAGTATTAATCTTCAGAGAAAACTCCGGAGGTGGATCCCATTTGACTCTAGTGACAGTCGGAACACTCCTCATCGGCTTTCGTGCCACCTTACTCCACGCTTTGCCGTACTCCATGACCTTTTCAACAACGAATAAGTGACCATCCTTCCTTGTACTCTTGCCTTCAAAGATTCTCTCGTTTCTCCACCGCCATAACCACCAGAGACCTACAACGAAAACAACATTCCAACTACAAGTATCATTGAAAGTGTTAGTGGTTAGAATATTACCTCTTAACCATATGGCGAACGGCAGCTCGAAAAAACTAGCTCCATATTTTCTTGCGTTAAGTTTGGTCCAAAGCTCTTTACTAGGTTGACAGTCTCTGAAAAGATGTTCAAAAGACTCAGGTCGACCTTGACACAAAGAACATTCTGCATTATCCGTGAGATGTCTTCGCTCTCTCTCTACATTAACAAGAATACCCCCGTTGATCAACTTCCAGGTGAAGACCTTGATCCGCTCTTGAGCCCTAATCTTCCACACCATCTTGTACACCTCTCTATCCATGCTACACCAGTCAAGCTCCTTCCTTAGCATGCTGTACACAGATGCCGCTGAGTAGTTACCATCACTGCTATGCTTCCAAGATAGAACATCGCTGGTAGACGTGAGTCCGGCCATCTTCTGATCTCCTTGGAGTTGTCTTAGCCCGAACGCGGCGAGTCTGAGCATGAAGTTCATCGGGAAAGAATTCCCGATCATATCCCACTTCCACCCCGTGTTAGTAGACCAGTAATTGGCAACCTTCATGTGCCGGTGACGGGTGTCGATCGGTAATATTGCGAGAGACCTATCCAGAAGCCAGCTGGCGCCCCAGAATTCAGTCATCTCCCCATCTCCGACGATCCATCGGTGCCCCGGTATAACCACTTCCCTAATGCCCCTAGTGATGCAGTTCCAAACATAAGACGGTGCCGAATGAGCTTGTCCGGACTCTCTGATATATTTACCTTTGAGTACTTTAACCCAAAGTTTCGAGTCGTCTTTGAGGAAACTCCAGCCCACTTTACCAATCAGCGCCAGATTGAGCTCCTCCATGGCCTTGATGCCAAGACCTCCATTGCTCTTTGGAATGCATAACGTCTCCCATGCAACCGTATGTATCCTTCTACTACCCTCATTGTGCCCCCAAATAAAATTTCTAGTTATCTGATTGATTTTTTCACAGACTCCTTTTGGTAATATCAGAGACGACATAGAGTAGATCGGAATGGAGGATATAACCGCTTTGGTGAGCGTAATTCTACCGGCGAAGCTGAGGTTTCTTCCTCTCCAACTATTAAGCTTGCTATTAATCTTGTCAAGAAGGTAAGAGAAAGTATCTTTGGTGACACGACCTTGTAATAACGGAACACCAAGATAATTCTCAAACCTCCTAGTTACCTCAAATCCACTCATATTCTGCAGCTCCAACCGTAACTCACTACTAACATTCGGGGATACAAAGATCTTCGATTTTGACACGTTGATTTTCTGTCCCGAAGCCTTGCAAAACACTTCCAAACACTCAAGAACTACTCGAAGCTGGTCCGTGTTAGCCTCCGCAAAAAGGGTTAAGTCGTCCGCAAAAAAGAGATGAGACAACATAGGTCCCTCACGAGAAAGCCGGATAGGTTTCTACCTACCTTGATTAACTTCCTCGTTAATCAAATGACTCAGTCTCTCAACACACAGAATAAAGAGGTAAGGAGATAGTGGATCCCCTTGTCTGAGGCCTCTCTCCGGTATGAAAGTTTCGGTGAGTTCACCATTCCAGTTTACTTGCATCTTGGTGGTAGAAATGCACTCCTTGATCATATCACACCACTCAGAAGGGAAGCCTGCAACTCTGATAGTATCTTCTACAAAATTCCATTGTAGCCTATCGTAGGCTTTCTCAAGGTCTAACTTGAGTATCATCCACTGTTTCCCTGTCTTCTTTTTCCTGGTGGAGTGGATAATTTCTTGCATAAGAATAATGTTGTCTTGAATGTACCGTCCCGGAATAAAGCTCCCTTGGGTTGGCCCAACAAGAGTATCGATGCAAGCTTTCATCCGCTGAACCAAGAACACATCCTTCTGTCCCTTCGCTCCGGTTACTGTAGAGGTTTCTGAAGAAGTCCACAACCATGTTTTCGAGAGCCATGTTGTCTTCCTCCCAAGCTCCATCCGTTCTCTTAAGACCATCCACTCTGTTCCTTCTTCTTCTGATCACGGTTGCCGTGTGGAAGAAGGATGTGTTCCTATCTCCCAACGATAACCACTGTTCCCTCGATTTTTGAAACCATATAATCTCCTCCTGTTCCAGGACCTCTTCAAGTCTAGATTGGAGATACAACTCTTTAGTCTTCCCCGTGCTCATTAGAGCGGATGAAGGATCACTTTGGAGATCTTCAAGTTCTTTAATGATTTTATCTTTCCTGCAAAAGACATCACCAAAAACCCGACGATTCCAACAAAGAAGCCAACTTTTGAAAGTGGAAAGAGGGATACCTGAGATCGCATGCATGTCCCAACACCTCTTCACCATGGGGAGGAACTCCTCATGTGTCATCCAAGCCGCCTCAAACCAAAAAGGTCTTCTATCCCGCCTCCGGGTTATGCTAGGTTGAAACCTGAAAAGTAAAGGGGAGTGATCGGAAGAGAACCTGGCTAAGTGTCTAAGTGAAGCATCCGGCCAGACCATCCTTGCTTCATGACTCATGAGTACTCTATCCAATCTCTTCTGAACTCCTCTGTTACGGGTCTTACTGTCATCCCATGTGAATTCCGGTCCTGTGAATCCCGGATCAAGAAGACCATAGTTGTGGATAAGGTCCATAAACTTCTCGGAGTCGTTATGTAGATTGCCCGATCCACCCCTACTCTCATGCCTTGCAATGATACAATTGAAATCACCCCCAATAATATACGGATGATCAATCCCCGCTAACTCCTTATCTAAAGCTTCCCAAAAACTGATTCGTCTACTAACCGTAGGTGGAGCATAAATGGCGATGAGGTGGGTTTTCTTACCAGCAATAGTAATCTCCACATGAATGAAGAATTCACAAGAGCTAATAACGTTAATATAGCCTCTAACATCATCCCAAAGGAGCCAAACCCCTCCTTCGAACCCTGACGGGTCGACTCTTTTACAATTCTCGAAATTAAGCCGACTACACACATTATCCGCTCTAGTACCCGAAATGCGGGGTTCGAATAATGCAAGAATGTCAATCTTGTGAGTTTTGCATAAGTGCTTAATAGCACGGCGGAACCCGCTCTTGCCGGCCCCTTGAGCATTCCAGAATAAGCAATTCATAAGGAAACAAAAAGAGAAGGTGAAGCTACACACCTAGGTACAAGACGAGAGCCGCTGGATTATCCCTTACTGTCGGGATAGCCCGGAGGCCCTGGAGGTATCTCCTCCTTCAGCCACTATCTTATCACTAATCTCTCCACTGTTATGGTCACTTACATTGACGACTGAGTATTTATCTCTTTCACTAATCGACACAGACGGCTCGCACAGAGTGGTACTAACCTGCATTTGTTTTAGGTCCTGGGTAGAAACTCCCGTTTCATTGTAGGTGACCACAATGCTCCCCTCAAAACCGGAACTGCTTTTCCCTGTCTCACCTTGACCTATACTCTTATTGGGGTTCTCCTGGTGCTCCTTTGCATGGGCTACCTCAAAGATTGAACTACTTTCATTAATCTTCTGTTGCAGCTCAATAACATTCAAATCCATCTGATCCTCATCAGCACCCCTGGTCACCCGTCTTTTATCATCTCGATTATCGCTACCATCTTCTGAGTCAGATAAAAAGACCTTGTCTATCCCCCTACGTTGCCTCTGTCTCTTCAGACTATTCATCTCTATCATCCCAGATTCCTCGCTCTTCGCTCTTCGTGTTGTTTTACGTCGTTCATTTCTCATCCTATTTCTCTTCTTCTTTTTCTCCAATGCTGTTGCATCATCCTCTTCCACATTAGTGTTGGCTGCGAAAACAAAATTGTCCTCTTTTTGTGCTCCTTGCTCCTGTGCATGGGTAACAATATTCTGAACAAGACCATGCGCCATCTTCATTTTCTGTACATTCGAGTTCGAAAAAGCGGGTACAGATCGTGAGGGGAGCTGAGCTGGCTTTCTCACAGAGGGACCCACTCCATAATCTCTTTTTTCACCAATTGTAGTTTTCATTTTTCTATTATTTTGATCAACTCCCAAAATATCTTTCGGCAGATCTCTAATTTTGGTAGTATGCCCCTGATTTTTAGGAATAGAAATATTTGTATTCCCTCCTTGATTAGCTGAATAAGGAATATGTAAATCCTTTCCTTTTACGTTGCGGTTCCTCTTCCCCACCAGCATCCAAGGCCCATACCGTTCCTGATCTGGTTCCTCCGGCGTGATAGTCTCCGGTGGATTCATGCCCGTCGGGTCCGATTGCACAACTTGTTCCTGGCTTTCTGGGTTCTCTTTACTTTTCACTTCACTGGACTGTGCATCATTCCTAACTTTGCATTGTGAGGCAAAATGCCCATATCGCCCACATTTGAAGCAAAGAAGATGAAGCCCGTCATACTCTACTGCACATCGTTTCTTGTTAATGAAAATGGCACTCTTTAGCGGTTTGTTGAGATCAATTTCAATACACATCCTTGCAAACCTACCCCGGTTTAGGTTCAGAGTTTTAGGGTCCATAGCTAACGGTTTGCCCACTCCAGTCGCGATGTTCCATAGGATAGCTTCATTGAACCATTGCATGGGAACGCCCGTTATCCTGATCCAAGTTGGAGCCGAGGTGATAGGTTCGTTAGTGTCAAATTCCGGTGACCATCTTTTCATGATAAGGCACCTTCCGAAGATCGACCACGGACCTCCAGTGAGAACCATTAGTAGATCACTCTCATTCTTAAATCTAGCCACATAGAAGTCGTTCTCGAGATCGATGAGTTGTAGGTTTACACCAAGCTTCCATAGCTCTTTGATCTTCCTTTCCATTACTGGAAAGGCAATGGGGTATCCGAGGACTTTGAACACTATGGTAAGTCTCCATTCTTCTTCAAGGCTTGATGCCACACTCGGATCAATTTCAAAGTGGGGATCGCCATCCTCTCCTTGCGGGTACGAGAGTTTTATTTTTCCTACCAAAGCATTCATATCTACTTTCTTACCCTTACTGCTCTTGTCGCCAAGGTCTGTAATTACCACTTTCCAAGATTTCTGTTGATTCCTTGGAGACGCTCCTTCAACGGTTTTCTCATTATTGCTGGTACTCTTGCAGCCTATATCAAACGTAAGATTCGATCCTTCTCCTAAAGCAGCAACAGGTGTCTTCATAGGTTCCAACCGCTCCTCTGCATCCAGGGGGCGATTTGCAACCTACTTTGGTTTCAGCATTATCTGTGTCATTCTCAGTCCCCTTCGAACTCTTACTTCTATCCATATCTGCATCTTCAAAATCCATACCTTCCCCCTCAACAACCTTCACCGAGTTCGAAGTCACTATTACTCTTTCTTTCTCAATCTCCATCTCTGGATTGGAAGTTTCTACCTCCATAGCCAGGAGCCGGAGCCACCAAACGTAAACGCTCGCCGGAAAACTATACCCAACCCTTTCGCAGTTAGGGTTTCAGAGAGAGCGTTTTCTCAATTAATCCTTAAAAGATATTGAATTCCAAATAGATTATAATATAACATATGAATCTCCAAAGACAATGTCAGAATAATGAAGAATAAGGGCCTTTAACATTGATCCAATATTAGTATTCACAATTAATAATCGAATTAAAGAAGCTCTTCTCCAAACAGAACTCTGATATTCATTTCCTATGATCGATGATTAACTAAACTATATACTATAATGAACCATCAATGGTAGTACTTCTCTTCATGTTTTGCAGACAACTTCTTCAGCAACTCATAAGTAGTAACCATGGTGGCAGAAGACATCGACATTGAAGCCCATCTAGGCCCGATTCCTCTGTAACAGGCCCGAAACCCACCTTCCCTTACCAACCCCCTAACCGTCTGCGCCATCGTCCATCTCTCTCCCTCCGCCACCTGCATCCTCGTCTTCACAGTATCAAACGGCGTCGTCACCATAGCCGACACCCCACTCGCCGCCGCCGCACTAACCCCTTGAACCCCCACACTTACCAACCCCTCATTCATCTCCCACTTCCCGAGCCCAAGCCGAAGCCCGGCCCATATCACGTTATGTGCCATTGAGTAACTCCCCCACCACAACGCACTTGAAGGTGCGTACGTTAAAATCGACACCCCGAAGCCTCTGTAAAGCCCTTTGATTCCGTCTCGCTGGAGTATTTTGTGAAAGCAATCTACTCCAGTGAGGGGCTTTCCGCTGACCATGAGCTTTTGGCTAACGACGTCAACCGGAGTCCAAACCAATTGAGCAGCGATCGAAGCGCTGAGACCTGCAGCGGCACTTGCGACAGCGGTAGGAGCTCCAGCGCCGGCTACTGTAGTTTTAGTGACCTCAAGAGCGGTCATGTAGAGCGCTCGTGCCGGAACTGTGCCCATGAGAGAGGTGGTGAAGCCACGGTAGAATGATTTAACCCCTTCTCGCCGAAGAATCGTGAAAGCGAGCTCCGAGCATCTCGTGCTGGACATGGATACTTGTTGGCGCGTCTTGAGGACCACAGCAGGGTATAATGCACCGGAGACGGCGGAGAACAGGGCGGCGCCGAGCACAAAGAATCTAGATTTATCGAGCATATGCCAGTCAACCTCCGCCGGAAGCTGGAAATTTGAATCGTTTTGATCTCTTGTGGCTAAATTCATGTTTGAATTGGAAATTGAAGATCTTGCAAGAACAGAGTACAAATCAAAAAGTGATAATGAAATTTGCGAATTGGGTGTGCAGAGTTTATAATCAACTGCTCAGCTGATTGCTTGATTCCCTCTTTTTCTTGTTGTAGAGAAATTCTATGGGTACTTAATACTTTGTGAGGAAAGTTCCAAATAAATTCAATGAAATGAGAATGGATGAAGGAAATTGGTGTGACTGATGAGTCCTCTTCTACTATTTAACGGTCAGGGGATAAGGATTATAGGAATTTTAGGAAGAGATGGCAAATTATATTGAATAAAATAATATATATTGGAAAATTACGGTGGATGTCCCTAGTTTTTGTTAATTTCAATGGATATCCTAAACTTTAACGTTGTGTTTGGATAACTCTGAAATCCCGGTAATTTAAATCAAATTTGGGATTTCCAAAATTCTGTTAAACAATTACCTTGTTTAGATATTGAATTCGGATTTCTTGAAATTTCATGGAGAAAAATGAAGAGAATTTAAAAGGTTAGAATAATCCGTTGAAATTATATGCACATAGGTGTTTTTTTAGAAATCCCTCATATTCTTACTAAATTTCTTATTTTTTAAATTATCCCAAAATATAATCCAAACAAGGAATTTGTAAAATGATTTAAATTCCCCTCTTTTAAAATCTCATCATTTAAAATTCTATCATTAGAAAATTCCTATATATTTTGCAAATTCTTCATCCAAACACACTGTAATTGTTCTTCGGTTAGTAGCATTAGGGTTTTGGGAAAAATTAGTATTCTTAGATTTGGGTCTTCTACGTATCTTATGTCTTATGCATAATAAAAGTGTGTCTTTTATTTCAAATAAGATTTAGCATTGCAATTAGTAGATCTAACTTGGGTAAAAAAGAAATAAATATAAACTTTTTTTTTTCTTCTTATTAATTGACATATTATAGAGAAGAGAAAACCCAAATTGAAGGGGCAGAAACCGACTAGTTTGTGAAAAGTTTGTTGCATTACAAACTTTTGTGAAAAGTTTGGGCTGTGAATCGAAATTACCAAAAAGTGCGGAAATAGAGGAAACGTGGGCGTTGCTGTATTCTGTATAGGGAGGAAAGCAAGCGCCTGCGGAATGGAGAAGACCGTGGGCGTTGCTTTTTCTCATATTTTTTTATATTAAATTTCAAATGATATATTTTTAGTTTTTAAGTAATAAATACATAATTTAACATAGGCTTTACATTAAATATTTAAATGTAATGGTCTTGAAATTTACGATAAATTTTGATTTTAAACAAATAATTATTTTTCAAAAAAATCTAGAAAAAGCCCTTGTAAAATTGTGATATATTTCATTGATTGGGTAATGAACATGGGTAATTATTAGGTTATTAAACTATTAATGCGCTCGTTAAGGGATACTTATCAGTTATCTCTGAAAGATTTGGGTTCCATTGGCTATGTAGATCAAGGGCTATCTCATTCTTTCTTGGGTCATGGGCTTTCGGATCCAGTAACAACCCGGCCCAATACGTAGTTACATGTCCAAATTCTTCAAGTTTGTGAATCTGAACAATAGTATATGGGCTGTTCACCTGCTTGTGGTATATTCATACGTTAAATTTGTGTTCCGTTTGAATGAGAAATGAAGATCCGAAGTTGGTTGCTTGCTAAGCAAAAACTTGTGATATAGTAAAAAATGTGGTTATCCCACATCGAATATATTTAAATATATGTTATGCGTTGCGTTGGGATGAGAAGGGCGGACCAAGATGCAACATGGGCTGGCGACATGTGGTTACGTTTTGGGCCGACCCAATAGTCCAACTCATCCCAATAAAAGTTCATAATAACTCACCCCCTTCTAATCTCCTCCTGCCCATTTTCAATGGTTACGTTTTGGGCCAGCCCAATAAAAACTCATAACCCACCCTCTTCTAATCTCCTCCTACCCATTTTCAATGGGAAACGGTAAGCAAACCACCCCACTCGCGCGTCAAGCCGTGTCAGTGTCTGATGTGTTGGGATGAGACGGGCGGACCAAGATGTAACATGGGTTGACCACCTATGGTTACGTTTTGGGCCGGCCCAATAGTCCTACTCCACAGGTCCGAGATTTTTGCGAAAAATTCATAACCCACCGCCTTCTAATCTCCTCCAACCCTCTATATAAAGAGCTCTTCTACAAAGCCTTAATCACAGTCATGTTGTTCAGGGTGCTTGAACGATAGCAATTTCATGATGAGTGATCTTCGCACCACGTGTGAATGTCAATACTTATGTTAGTATACAACTATCATCTAGCTATAACAATTCGGTAAAACCCTTGCAATTTTGCATACTGACTGAGAATGATAATCACATAAATATATCTATCTTATGAAAATCGCAAGAACCGGCTTTGGTACAAGCCATGTTTAGTCCGAGTATAAAAGAAAATTATGGGCGTTTTAGATGGCGGGGTCTTGACCACGGGCCTAATGGTTTGCCCTACGGGCCACTTAGTGTTTCACAATCCCGTCACACATTGAAGGTAAGATGAGCGAATTTGACTACGCGAATTAGACATTTGACACCACGTGAATTTTATTCAACAAAATGGGGCTTTTTCCATGGGCGGTGAAGCTTGACACATACACTCGCAACTAGTGTAGGACTTTAAGTGCCACAAGCAAGACACTAAAAATAAAAAAAAATTAAAATTAAAATTAATCATATGCAATAGACAAAAGGGGGTCTCTAAGGTGTGAATTGGTCGGCTGTGACGGTCAAAGATGCCATTTTGGGGGCTCTTGGTCGACATGTTATCATTTTGTGAACATGTTGGCTAGGGTCACACGTTAAATGATTTGTAACTTTTAATATTGTCATTTGTCTTTCTACGATATCATTTGATGTGTAAGTCAATTGAGGTTGTACAATTTCTTAAAAATAGGACCAAATATGTGTCACGTTTTATATATATATATATATATATATATATATATATATATAGAGAAGATCTTATGAGAACACCCCCTAACGTGAGAACATGAGAATAAATTCGTAATTATTATTAGTTTTGTTACGAATGTGCCATATCGTTTAATGTATTATTCGTAGTTATTGTTGGTTGAGTGGATTATTCGTAGTTATTGTTGGATTCCTAATTATTATTATTCGTAGTTATTATTATTTTGATATCTACTCTAAATCTCAACCCTTAATACTCGCATCCAACGGTGTACGATTGTTCTCATGTTCTCACGTTAGGGGTTGTTCTCATGGGAACCACACCCTATATATATATATATATATATATATATATATTCTGAAGAAAATGAACAAGAACCTCTAATAAATGTCGGATATTTTGAGGAACGTACTAAGTTGAATGTGACTATAAAATTTAAATTTGACAACTTTATATCACAGTATCATAGAGATATTATATTCTAATTAACAATAATTAATGATTTATTTTAGGATCTATACAATTAAGATGATCATCATTTAAAAAAAAATTGAGTTGGTTGGGCAAGAAAATACTATTCAATCATGTTCCATTATTAATCATTTAAGCAAATAATTTTTTTTTTAAATATTGATCATCACACCACAATGAGCATAATATTTATGGTGCTCGTTTTCGTTTTTTCTCATCTTCATTTTGCATGAATGCTTGTGTTCATGAAATTAAATGAATAATCAATTGTATAAATGTATTTAATTAAGGATGTACATAAACGCTCGTGTTCATTAAATGTAACTCAAACAAACCTATAGATATCAATTTATTGTATATTTTTAATTAAACATGATGAACTTAACGTTCTACATTATTGTGATATTAATAATGTAATAAATTTTTTTAATTACTATTCAAATTTTGAAAAAATACATAAATGTGACCAATTTTATAAAATTTGATATAAAACTTCTCCTAACTCATCAACCAACCATCATAAAACCGTTAATTTTTATTCACCTAACTCTCGAATTCTTTCAAATAGATTTACATTCCTTTTCGTAAAAATAATGTTATATATATAATATTACTCCTAGAGTTTTGTTCTATATAGTGTTACCTGTAAACTAGTTTGTTTGATTTTTTCCTCAATGCTTTATCAAGAAAGTTATTTTAATAACGCTCTCTTTCTTCTTGACAATAAATCTCAGTAACTGCTATTAACTGCTCATGAATCTTGGTTCTGACGGTCAAGGTCCACCTACCATGGCCCGGCCGCCACCACAACCACCTGAAACACCACTTCCTATAGTTACTGCTTCGGCTGCTACAGGCATGGAGGTTGAACAATCTGGCTCTCAGCCAAGTGAAGCTTCTGGTAACTTGAACCATGCTACTGCATCGACCAATGCTACACCATCTGCATCGACCTTTGCTACGGAGACTGCACAGAAAGTCCCTCCTTCTACTACACCTGCTAATACAAGACCGAAACAGACCTGGAAAGAGGTTGCTATAAGTGGTGGAGGGTTAGGACAACAACGAACGATTTTAGACTCAGATTTTACACAAGGGAAGATCAGCCTTACATTTCCAGAAGGTGAAGAGGGTGATCCTACTGTTCTGCTTGATGGGGAGATTGAGGCAGCATTGAATAAAGTTTGGGAACGCTCTATTGTGTTTAAGGTCATTGGATTTCCCATTGCTTTTCCGGTCATGGAACGACGGGCTAGGGATATGTGGCGGTTTGGTAGTTGTATGCAGATTGTTGATCTATCGAATGGATATTTCATGGCTCGTTTTGATAATGAATCAGATTTGCTGACGGTCCTCACAGGGGGTCCTTGGTCAGTGTTTGGTCGATGTCTATCGCTCAAAAGATGGACTCCTTCGTTTAGACCGTCAATGGAGATTGCATCTGCTCCAGTATGGGTACGGATTAAAGATCTACCTATCCAGTATTATGAGGAAACGGTTCTATGGCGGATGGCTTCAGGATTGGGTGTACCGATAGTGGTCGATCCTAAAACCCTTTATTCCAATAGAGGTCAATTCGCCCGAGTTTGTGTGGAGATTGAACTAGCAAAACCGTTAAAGAAGTCAATAACCATTAGTGGGAATAAGTGTGCACTTGAATATGAAGGTCTTCAAACAGTGTGTTTCCGCTGCGGAATTTATGGTCATTTAGCCCCATCTTGTATGTTTCAAAACACAGGAAAAAAGGTACCACCATCTAAATCTCCTAAGGATGCTACTGATGGTTCTGCAGAGATATTGAAAACAATGGGAATTGATAGTTCTGGATCCAAGGAGATGGATCCTCCCCAAGAGTCCCATGGTTATGGCCCATGGATGCTTGTGTCAAGGAAAGGATCACACCTACGGGGTAAAACTCGATCAAACCATCATACATCACCGGGCATCACCATAACGGGTCGGTCGACTGGGACTACGGGTGCTTCGCGCCAAGCTGCTCAATCACACGTATCGGGTTCCAGAAAAGGTAAGGAAAAAATTGGTGAAGAAAATAATAGTGATATTTGTAATGTTGGACCGGTTGATTCATCTGTGGCAAGGGTTGTTGTAATACGAGGCAAAGATAGACTGGAAGAATCTGTTACTGATGTAATGTTCACGGCTACTACATCACAAAATAAAGCTAATTCTAAGGGAGTGCAGAATGTTTCAGCAGAGGGGAAGAATAAGGATGGTAAAGATATGGCAGCTCATAACAAAAAACGAAATAAATTACGTGCTCTAGCTCGTAAGAAAGTGTTTGCGGTGCATATTAATAATTCATCTATTGCACCAGATGCTGCAGCCATTGGTAAGCGTCAGAGGCATGAGACGGATGTATCTCACATTACGCATGGGGACCTTCACAACGATCAGCCAGGGACAGGAACTTCAATGGAAATTTCTTCGATTCAGAATCCCGAGGACTCGCAACAGGCAACATTAGTACCGGAGTTGGTGATGAGTGTTGCTACTATTGATGGGCAGTCTTGATCTAGGTTCCAATGAATTGCTTATTCTGGAATGTTTGCGGAGCTCGTAAGAATGGGTTTCGCAGAGCTATTAGATATCTCTGTAAGCATCATCGAATTGACATCCTTGCTATTTTTGAACCGAGAATCTCGGGTGTTGAAGCTCAACGCGTCTGTGATCGGATGTTGTTTACGGGCTGTGTTCGGGTGGAAGCTATGGGTTTCCAAGGTGGTATTTGGCTACTTTGGTATGATGATCAGATTCAGCTTTCTATTATTACTACTGATGACAATTTTGTGCATGTCTCTATTTCCCGGGGATTACAATTGTTTCATCTTATTGTTGTTTATGCTCCACCTACGGTATCCCGTAGAAAGGACTTTTGGAATCGTTTAGATTTGGAGGTTTCTGCTGTGGATGGGCCTTGTTTGATAGGCGGGGACTTCAATTGTATACTTACTTCGGATGAAAGGGAAGGTGGTGTTAGTGGTTTACATAAAGATTCTCATATCTTTCAATCCTTTATTCATTCTCATGGATTGATTGATGTGGGGTTTACGGGATCACAATATACTTGGAGTAGGGGTTCTGATACTACCCATATTATTTCTAAGCGGCTTGATCGCATTCTTATGAATCAGGAGGCTAGATTGACATGGCCGGATGCTTCAGTCAGACACTTGGCTCGTTATTCTTCTGATCATTCCCCTCTTTTATTTTGTTTTGACTCCTCTAAACACCTTCGATGTAAACGACGTCCGTTTCGGATGGAGGCGGCTTGGCTTACTCATGATGATTTCGTTCCTATGGTTGAACACATTTGGTCTTCTAATGATGAGGTATGTTCTTCTCTTCATAATCTTAAGTTTAAACTAATACGTTGGAATCGTCGTGTTTTTGGTAATGTATTTCGCAGGAAGCAAGAACTTCTAGATCAAATTAGTAAACTTCAGAGTCACCCTTCTTTTTCTACCTCTCAACAGCTGTTGGATTTGAATACTAGATTATCAGCTGAATTGGAAACCACGTTAGAAAGGGAAGAACTCATTTGGTTACAAAAGTCAAGAGAAGATTGGTTGACAGATGGAGATCGTAATACTTCCTTCTACCATTTATCAACTATTATTCGACGACGGCGGAATAGGGTGGAAGGTTTGTTTCTTGATAATGACATTTGGGAAACTGATGACAATAAGTTGGAAGCACATGCGACTGAGTGGTTCAAGTTGATGTATACTTCTTCTGATATTGAGGGTGTTGACTGGAGTAGTATTGACTACACATATCCGGTTATTGATTACGCCGATTGGCAGAGGGTACAAGTGGAACCTAGTAGTATGGAAGTGTGGAAGGCAGTCAAATCTATGGGTAAGTATAAAGCTCCGGGGTTGGATGGATTCCAACCAGTGTTTTACCAAAGATGTTGGAGCATTGTAGGGAGTTCGGTAGTTGCTGAGGTACGCAAGTTCTTTACTACCAGGAGACTGCCGTTGGGTCTTAATGATACTCTTATCTGTTTGATTGCCAAGGTCGGATCTCCGGAGAGGATTAGTCAGTTTCGCCCTATTGCCTTATGTAATGTCCTTTATAAAATCATTAATAAGGTCCTTGTGCAGCGTTTGCAAGGTGTGATAGGAGAGCTTGTAGGCCCAACACAAGGCAGTTTCATTCCGGGGAGATTAATCCAGGATAATGTTATTCTCATGCAAGAGATTATACATTCAGCTAGACAAAAGAGAATGGGTCGTAAATGGATGATTATGAAAATTGATCTTGAGAAAGCTTATGATCGTCTTAGTTGGAACTTTGTGGTCGATTCTCTTAGATGGGCGGGTTTTCCGGAAAATTGGATTGATATGATTTACGAATGCATCTCTACTCCACGCATGCATGTTCAATGGAATGGAGAGGTTGCGGATCAATTTATTCCTCAAAAGGGATTAAGGCAAGGTGATCCGCTTTCTCCTTATTTATTTGTTATTTGTCTTGAACGATTAAGTCATCTTATCCAGCAAGCTGTGGCATGTGGTGAGTGGCTCCCTATCCGGTTATCTAGGAATGGAACTCCTTTGTCACATATGTTCTTTGCGGATGATATCACATTATTTGCGGAGGCTTCTTGTGGGCAGATACGTGTTGTTATGAGCATTATTGAGAGGTTTTGTATGGCTTCTGGGGAGAAAATTAATGTTTCCAAATCAAGCCTGCATGTTTCTCCGAATGTTAATGAGGATTTGAAAATTCGTATTCATCAACTCAGTGGAGTTAAAGTTACTTCTGACTTTGGAAGATATCTTGGAATGCCTATTCTGCAAGGAAGGGTAAAGGGATCTGATTTTGAGTTTATTCTTGATAAGATGTATGCTAAGTTAAGTGGATGGAAGCGTCGGAGTTTGAGCTTTGCGGGTAGGGTTACGCTTACCCATTCGGTGTTGATGACTTTACCCCAATATACGATGTCAACTATTATTATCCCGACAAGTATTGCTAACCGAATAGATAAATGTTGTCGGGATTTCATTTGGGGTAGCTCTACTGACACTAAGCGTATGCATCTGGTGAAATGGAGCGAGCTGTGTAAATCACGGGATAATGGTGGGCTTGGAATTGTAAAGGCTAAAAATTTAAATTTAGCTTTTGCAGGGAAGCTTGCCTGGCGTTTTATTACGGAAACAAGCCCTTTATGGATTACGGTCTTATCTTCGATGTACACCACTACGACGGGTATAACTCGAAGGAATAAATCACTTGGTTGGAAGGCTATTCTTAAGGGCTATCGGTTGGTTATTGCACCTCATTCTAAGCAACTCGTTGGTAATGGACAGCAAACGAGATTTTGGGAGGATAATTGGTTGCTTCCTCATCCATTAAAGCACACTGTTACACGTCGGCTGACTCTCGTTGAAGAAAGTGCTACTGTAAGGGATCTTTGGGATGATAATGGAGCATGGAGGTGGGACATTCTCCAAGATATTCTTCTTCCAGAACATCGGAATTCGTTGGCCTCGCTTATGATCGACCCTGCCAAGTCGGATGTGGTTTCTTGGCCATACGCACAATCCGGCTGTTATTCCATTGCTTCTGGATGCCGAATTATCACTAAAGCTATGGACTTTCAATCTGCTGATAGAGAATTATTCAGAAGGGTTTGGAAGCTAAAAGTGCAGGAGAGAGGAAAGCTATTTTTGTGGAAGGTGTTAAATGGAGGGGTTCTTACACAGGGAGAGAGGCAACGTCGGCACCTGTCGGTTGATGATTCGTGTAAATTATGCCCTGGAACGACTGAAGATCTTCTACATTTATTCAGGGATTGCCCAACTATTAAGTTTATGTGGACAGCCCTTAACGCAATGACGATGTGCCCGAGATTTTTTGATCAACCTTTTAACACTTGGGTTCGAGGTAATGTTTATAGTTCTGTATTATATGCTTCACGTTATATGTGGTGTGATATTTTTGCAGAATGTCTATGGTGTATTTGGAAATGGCGGAATCGGGTTGTTTTTGAGAATGTCGTTACACCAAATAAACATGCGCTTATTCTTCAAAAAACGAAAGATTATTATGCGGCATGGAAAACAAGTATAAGGGATCCAACACAGCAAAGGACGGCGTATCCTTCAACAATCTATGTGACTTGGACATCACCACCGCAAGATTGGATCAAGCTTAACACTGATGGTGCAGTAAAGACTAGTGGAGCAGCAGCAGCAGGTTGCGTTCTTCGTGATTTCGAAGGTGGGTGGCAACGGGGAGGTGTCCACAATATTGGTACATGTACAGTTCCAATTGCGGAATTGTGGGGTATTGTCCAAGGGCTCAAATTAGCGTGGGAATCTGGGTATCGGAAGGTTATTCTCGAGACAGATTCCCAACTAATTACGAACCTTCTTGGGAAAAATCTACCTCGTTGTCATCCTCTTTCTAGCCTGGTACACATATGCCAAGGCTTTCTTCAAAGATCTTGGATTGTCCAAGTTCGGCATATCTACCGTGAAGGCAATAGGGTTGCGGATTTTTTAGCTTCGTTAGCTTTTTCTTATGAACTCGGATTTCATGTATTGTGTGACCCTCCCGAGGGTGTTGTTGATTTGCTTATTTATGATGTAAGGGGCAAGGCTATCCCCCGTGTGCGGACTACTTAGCCATTGTTCATTTATATGAAGCGCGACTAGATGCGCGGAGACCACTGACTCTCCTTCCTACCAAAAAAAAAAAAAAATATAGTGTTACCTGTTAAGCAATACGACTCCGTTTCATATGGGAATTGGTTGACGTGCATGTAACGTAAGGCTTACATAGACCGTACTGCATGTATATTTTATTTTATTTTATTTTTTGTTCTATAATTTGATAGGTGGTTGAGTGCTTGAAATTCTTGTGATGAGAGTAATGGGGATAGTCGTATAATATAAGTTGGTAGTTGACTTATGGTATGGCTCACAACTTCAAACTATCAATTTCATAATTTACGGTTTCACGACCGAATTGAGGTTCAATTTAGGGTTTTTTTATATTACCACCTACTATATTTAACTCGACCAAACTACCTCTTGTCTAAATTGTTTACTATATGATAATCTCAAATCCCGTACAAACTCGAGACCGAATTCACTAAAAAATAACTTCAAGCGTAAACTCTACTATGTGAGGTTTTGAGAGGGGACATCCAACCTATAACAAATATACGAAAATTAAGTATAACTCTCTCGTTCACCTTGGTTGTCTTTGTAATTCTGTTGACGAAAACTCATACACGAAAACACCATAGAGTTAATCATCATAGTAACCAACAAGCTCTTTGTTTGTCTTTTGTCAATTATCGAAGTAAATGAAGTTAAGTTGGGATGCACGACTCATTACCCAGTAACAAAGAAGTGGGGGATAAATACTCAACCGAATGTTTCATTTGGTTTAACTAAACATGCCGGTTCACAAGCTAGTAAATCGTGGATAATGGGATTTTGCCCATGACACACAAATTAGAACCCAACTCAAACAAATAAACATCAAAGCAAGAGTAAAAGTATAAACTTATTACATTGATCAAATATCCATCTATCATTAAGGTAATATACTAACTCACCAAATGATCCAAAGCTAGCCTTGGCTTAACTTGATCATTCAAGTAAAACCCAATACTATTTTCTAATAATCATGAAAATACCTTTTTTTTTTTGGAAATAATCATTTTATATATATATATAAAGTTTTCGTTCCTAGCTTATAATAATACACGAGAATAAGTGAACCATCCTACAAGTTTAAAAAACTATAACTAAGGTTTATTAAACACAGATCCGTCCAATAATAGTACTCAATTTTTTTAGGATATCGTAATATTTATTTTTAGTTATATGAAAGAATAGAGTACTTGATAAAATTGTTAGAATTTTATATTAAGTACTTTTAGTCAATATTTTAAATCCCTTTCCTATCTTTGTTCTTTTTGGTATACATGTTTTATAATATATTTTATTTAAATACTAGTTCATAACCCGTGCCTTGCACGGGTATTTTTAAATAAATATTTGAATAATGCGTATATTGATCATATAGATAATGGGTATTTTCAAATGAATATTTTGAATGGTGTGCATATTGATTATACGGATAAAATATAAATTAGGTTATAATTATGATCGTTTGTATTGTGCACGAATATTTGTATCAAATATAATTTAAAATTTAATATTCAACAATATAACATATGTATTTATATTATTTAATTTATATTTTGCTTAAGGTTATGT
>BSUD01000250.1:14813-31201 GCA_033239045.1 Fagopyrum esculentum
AGAACCCGAAAAGGGGTCTGAGTTTTAAAAAGAGAATTTTGGTTTTTAAATGCATGCATAGTCTGGTTGGGAATAGAAAAGTACGGCTGACCACCACTACTACCGCGGATCTCAGTTTGCTTAGTATGGACTTTAGGTTTTACTGTAGTTGGACTTTTAGCTTGTTTATAAAGATATGTTATATAGATAGGTATATGCCGAAGATTAGTAGAAATTGTAGTTATGTTATGTCCTTAACGGAGATAACATAATGAGTTTCTCACCCCTTGGACACATCTAAGTAGTTTTTGAAAGGTGTCAACGTGAGGATTAGTATGCATATCTTATGTGCATTTGGGTAGACGAACGTCGGACAACTCCTTCGAGCTTGTTGAGGAACGTCGAGACGGAAAAGTGAATACTCAAAGACAACACCAATTACGATGACAAGAAGAGAATCCCGAATCAACTCAACGGGATCAAATGAAGGATATACAAGAGAGTAGTTCCGGAGAAGCAAGTGATGATCGCCAACTAGGGAATTGAGAAAGACAACTTAGAGGCTCTTCCAAGTTGTGTAAAGTGACTTCACAAACAAAGAGGATGACGTCGAAAATTGCCAAAGACATGAAAGTCAAAAGGGAGATATAGTAGCGATCAAGAAAAGAGACATAAAATTTAAGCTTACTGACAGGCTAGGAAGTGAAAGTTGATACCAAAAGCAAGGCGGAATATGATCACTCTCAACAATTTACTTGAGACCACAATCCAGATTGATAACCGAGACAGTCAAAAGTATGGAAATCAAAACGAGATACATTATCCATCCAGATAGGAAGAATTAAAGAGTTGCAACTTGGAAGCTTACGCATTGCCAAAAAGGGGAAGGTAGATCTCGCCAACATGGAAGTGGAGTGATCTCGTAGAACACACGAGAATTTTGACCTAGACCGTGATACAACAATAATCAGCTTCTGTAAAGGCGGCATTACAAGCAACACCCAAGAAAGAAGAGTGTAGGAGAATGGTCTTGGTGAACACGAGGGTCTCTAATGACTTCTCATTCACAAAGAGATCTAAGTTAACAACACTAGCGGGTCTTAACAAAGAACCGCAATTGGACGATAACACGGGTAAAAAGAATTATGGGGAAATACCTACAAGTTATCGTGGAAGATATTACTAGTCCGTTGATGGAAGATGAAGATACATCTAGACTCGTAAGAGTATAGTGCTCTTATAGGAGTGTAGATTGTAGAAGGGACTAAATGAGTATAAATGGAAGAGATGTATTTTCACTGGTATATCAAACCTCAAAAGAGATAGAAGAAAAGTAAGTCTACGATCTTACAGTAAGTCAATTACAAACTAATTGGTTACAACAGAGAATTTACACATGCTAGCCAACTAGTGATGGTGGGTTGACAGATAACAAGAATAACCACAAGGTTATAAAAGAATTTTATCGACATCTAGTGAATTTCTTTCGGAGATCCATGACGAAAATGGTGAAGTTAAATCAATACAAGTACTAGTAGCCTGGATGGTAACGTTAAATGAGTCCAATATGATAACTCTAATAAAGAAATTTAAGAGCAGCTCTTGACGGTCGGTAATGACCCTTGATGATAGTAATGGTGAAAAGGGAATTGTTGGAAGTAGTTACTTACTACTGACTACGAAAGATACATATCAGAGTTAGAATGAAGGGATCCCTGTAAGAAGAACTAGAAGATTAAGAGGAAGTAGATGATTGGAAACATGTCCTATGTCTTAGCATTCCACACAAGTAAGACTGATGGTGCTCCTTCGAAAAAAAAAAGTAGGGTCCGACTGTTTAGATTGACAGGGAAAACCCTTGTGATTTAAGATGTGACACAGAATTATTGGAAATTCCGAGGCGGCACAAACATAAGGAGTATGATATAAAGCCTTGGTGAAATGTGTGATCGAGTGTGAGGTGATTGCAGATAGAATCTACAGGTTGACTAAAACACACATGAGAAGGAGTAAAAGTGAAAGACTAAAGGTTGTTATATGGATCCGGTATCACGCCAATAAGATGGTTACCGAAGGGACTAAAGACTGTTATTTAAGGAGAAATGGAGGTACTCCATGGAAAATTCAGCTGGACTGATGACCTAAGAGTTGAGGAAAGTAATAAGACCAACCAACACAGTTGTAAAGTGTGTACGAGAAAACTCAAAGGGATTTAACTATGTTACGAGGTGTAAATATCAAAGAAGGTAAAGCAACATGAGTATAAGGAAGACATAATAAATGCGATGCGAGAAATTTGATTGGTGGGAAAATCATATACACCTAATGTGTTGTATACAAATGGTACCATTGGATGTTTAATAACAATCATACCAACAGACTTATGACACTATGACGGATTTAGTGTAAACCAAGTGTATAACTTATACAATGAGAAGGAAAATCAGGTATCAAAATTGCGGGTTATGATAAATTTTAAATAAAGTTTTGAGATGAGGATGTCCTTAGGAAATCTAGGCAAGAGTACAAATCAACTGAAGTTCCAACACAGAATGGGTAGTAATGATCAACAAACAGTTAGAGACCGATGTAGAGAAGAAAAATGTATAAGACGAGTCATCTAGTAGAAGAGTTCACAAGACAAGCTTGTAAGGCCAAAAGAGATAAAATTTCGACCCGGATATGAGGGTCTAAGGTGCATGGAAGGGATACCTACAATGGAGTGTAGATGCAAATGTAGACTTTACAAGTGTGGAGATTTTTTAACCTCCTCAAACATATAGGAACTTGAAAGAAATCGCAATGTCGGTATCAAAGAGTTGAAGCCCTGTAGCGGAAACAACGGAGTATCAAGAAGGCAATGTTGCCGGTAACACCAGCGAAGGAATGTATATATAAGGACGGCCTTGGCGGACTCGAAAGTCTAAGGTAACCCCAATTATCACGGGACCTAAGTCATCAAAACCGATGGTCCGTGCAAGGGGAACTGCAAGGGGATGATAACTAAAATCATCAAAACTACAACGACACTTACCAGCTATCGTTGAAGACTTGGAATGACCCTTTAGGTCAAGATGAATGACCCAGTTGAGCTCGAGAAGTAGAGTTAGCCTAAGGAAACAGAAGTGTGGAATAGAAAACGAATTAGTGAAGCATGAAAGGATTAATCGAGCAGATGATGCTCACCAAGAATTTAACGCCAGTATAGGTATGAGAAGAGCAGGTCCGGAATATTGAGATAAGTCAATTATAGAGTGACTGACATCAACTGAGGACGTATAAGTGTTGATTGGTATTGACGAGCAGGTACCGTTAAGAAGAGATATTAGTGACTGCGAATTTAAGAGATAACTTTACCGATGACTTGGAGGAATCCCCAAGTAGGCAACGACAACTTTTTGGGGTGATCTAAAAATACAGAGAGAATCGGTTAGAGGTTGCTTACTAGTTGGTTAAGAACAGCCTACGGTTGAATAAGAGAATAAGGGTCTGTTTGAAGAGGATCTTGCTAGTATTAGAAGGGAAGTATAGGCGGGAGTTGGGTAAATCATGTTGACGCCTTAGAAAGATGCCATTGTGACTAATGGGTGTTACACCAGAAGCGTGGTAGGCCCATAACTCACAGATGAAGAAAATCAATGTTGGGATATCTATGATTTCAAGTTAAGAATTAGAGAACTATATAAAAAGGCCCACTTGAGAGTGTGATTTGTTTGAGTTATATAAATTTGAAAGCTTGACAAGAAGTAGGTGAAAATCCACTAATTAAGGAACGATCCGATTAGGTCACATTGAGGAAAACGAGCCAAGCAGTTTGTATTACAAAGAGCATTAGGCACTTAGTAAAGTGCCGACAGAAGTTAAGATAATTATTTCAGAATCAATAGTCGGGAACTTTCGAAAGGAAAAAGCATGTGCGCCAATGGAAGGAAAAGTTTGGTAGAGTTATCAAATGAGCCGGAAGTAAGTTTAGGAAACAAACCGTTGAGAGAGCACCTACCAAAACCAAGACACGTCGTCAGCCATGAGGACCTGACAGTTGAGCCTGACCATACATTTGTAGAGTACCCAGTAGCTATTTTGGAGCGCAGTACTAGACGTCTGCGGTCCAAGGAGATACCTATGTTGAGGATCCAGTGGTCTAGGAGAGGAGCTGATGAGGCCACTTGGGAGACTGAGGAGAGTATTAGACGTAACTATCCCGAGTTCTTTACGGAGTTAGAGGTTACTCCTGTTTTGATGAGTTAGTACTCGGATGTTGTGTTGTTTGACCTTTCAGATTTTTATATTGATTTGAGTGTTTACGTTTTATGACACATGTCTTCTGTTGATGGTTGAATAGTTGCTTGTAGCCAACGAAAATGTCAAGAAAAATTAATATACCGAAGGAAATGTGTGAGTAAGAGGAATATTCTAAGTTTCGGGACGAAACTTCTTTTAAGAGGGCACTGATGTAATAACCGGAATTTTTAAAGTCCGTTAAACCTGAATTTAACCGATTTCCGAAACGTCAATCTTAAATAAATGGGTACATAAATAATTAAATAAAATAAAATGAGTTTAAATGTTATCATTTTATGTGACTTTAAGTCACATAAAATGATGAAACTTTGTAACCGGAAATAATTTCCGTACCTTTAAAATAAAATAATAATTTACGTATCTCTAAAATAAAATAAGAAATTACCTAATACGGAATTTAATTCCGTAATTATTTCCGCAAATGCCCTACCGATCCGTACGAGTAACGGGCTTCGTTTCAGCTCGTTTTAATGAGGCAAAAGTGGGCCCAATGCTTTGAGTACTGCAGCCCAGCCCAGCCCACTCTTAACCTCTAATTAAAACCCTAATTAACTATAACCTTAATTACCCTAACCTAAACCTAGTCTAATCATCCCTCACCTACCGCTATTCCGTCTTCCGCCTTCCTCTGGAGAACGACACAACCAACAGCTCTTCCACCTTCGACCAGCAACCGCCCCAGATGCCATCCCGCTACGCCGGATCTGCCCCTGTCGACCGCCCAGCCGCCGCGGGAGCCTGCGTCCTCTTCCCGGACCGCAAGTGCAGACTCATCTACCTCACCTTCCTCGTCGATTCCCAGCAGGCGCAGAAACGACTCCAGCCTCTTGTACGTCCCTCCTAGCCAGAACCGCCGACGAGCAGGCCTTGTTCTGGACCAATGAATCGGCTGGAACAGTTATGTCCTCGTTCCACAGGGACCGCAATCACTCGCCTACTACATCCGACCCCGGTAAGCCGACCCAACTGGCCTTAGTCGTTTCAGTCCTATACCCCTGCAGTTCTAACCGGTTGTTGTTCGACTTGTCGATTTCCCCCGGGGTGGCTGGTGCTATGCAGGCTCGCCAGGGTTCTTGCTGAGCTGCTTTGGTCGACTTCGGCCGGTCGTACTTCCTGCAAAGACGAGATGAAGGCTAGCGGGTGAGTACCCCTCTTCAAATGTACTGTTGTATACATATATATAAATTATATAGCTGTAGGAAATAGAATTGACAAGTGTATGTGTATAAGTATCAGTGCAGTATAGTTAGGTGCAATATACGTGTATACGTATGGATAGATTTACGAATTGACTTAGAGAATGTGAGTGTGTGTATATATATATAATGGATTTAAGAATGTGAGTGTGTACGTGTGTGTGTATATATATATATATATATATATATATATATATATATATATATATATATATATATATATATATATATATATATATATACGAATAGATTGGAGATTTGGGTATGTATGTTTATATGTTTGGGTGTAGGGTACGTATATGTATACATATGGATGATGGAAATGGAGGATACGAGTAGATATATTTATATATGCATCAGTGCAGTACGTAGACGTACATTTATAGAGGTATAGAATGGGATATATATATATATAGGTATATATATATAAGTACGAGATGGGTGATATGAATATATGTAGACATATATATATATATGAGTGTACCGAGTAGATATATAAATATATGGGTAGAGGGGGAAGTTTAAGGTATGTATGTAAGTATACATACATGTATAAGAATAGAATAATAACCGGGAAGGGAATGATGTCGTTTTATTGACGAGTGTTTGAGATTTAATCTCATAACCTTTAGTAAGCTAACCTTGAGAACCAGATTAGAGGAAACGAGTTCTAAAAGAAAATATTAGAACTAAATAATAGACTTTTTCGGAAATTCGAGATCAAGGGTAAAATGGTCATTACACCTAAAAGACACCTTTGTAGTAAGTTCTCTTCATGAGATTGTACGTCTTAGAAGTTTAGGACTTCTAAGAATATGGGATGTAATTTTGATCCACGTGCCTTGTATGACAGGCGGTTGAGTTTCTACGGTTGCAGACCGAGTTGAGATTTTGAGAGTTGTGGTGTGATTCAGGTAAGTCCTTGTGACTTACTTAGCCAGTTTCTGGATATTAGTTGAGTGATAGTGGTTGTGCGTGCTATTTGCGTGTTTAATAATAATAACTTGTTAGGACGACTGTTATTATTACGTTTAAGGCCCAAGTGTATGTATAACGGGCCGTGACATCACTGTCCAGCTCTGACAGGAGACTGGGAGGTTCTCTATACCCAGACCAGGCAGGTACAAGGTGAGATGCATCGGATCCATTCTTGATGGTTACACGGGGGCGGAGGCGAGGTTTGGGAATCCCTCGTGTCACAACATAAGTATCATTAGCGTGAAAGAGTAACTAAATTCAAGATAATAAAACGGACTTGTTTGAAAGCATGATGAGTGTTTATATTTTTCTGAGTGTGTTTGTGCTACTATTATTCTGCTAATATTTAGATAACTAGCTAATGGTTCCTCTTGTTGTGTTTTAGATTTACCGCAGGTTAGACTAGCAGCTGAGTGATCCGGAAGTAGTGGTCAGCCGGGTCTCCGTACTCCTTAGAGTGGGGGGTTGGGGGTTGTGTTTGTCTTTCCTTTCGTTTGGTTAAGACAGTTATTCTTTTCTTTTGTTTAAGTACTTTAGGCTGCTAGACAGTGTTGCATTCATTACCCTAAAAATATTATTTTTATGAATTTCGGTTTCTTTATTTGTGTCTTGTTGCAAGATCCTAGTAATGTTGTTGTCAAACTGAGGTCGGGACCCATTGTGAGGTCCTAACCAGTAACGTTCCGAGTTCTGAGAATTTGGGATGTTACAGGGACCCATTGTGAGGTCCTAACCAGTAGCTCCCCGAGTTCCGAGAATTTGGGGTGTTACAACTTTCATTTAATGATAGGTAAAAATAATTAACCCCTCCATTTTTAAAAAAAAAAGAGAATGTTTGTTATTTTTTATTTAAGTGTAAGTTTTGATTTTTAATTACTGAATTTATTTTTTATTTTATTTTATTTTATTTTTTGTCTTTTTATTTTCTTTATTATTTTTTATTTTCTGAAATAAATTTATCATACCAGAAATTTATCATACCAGAAATTTTATCATACCAGAAATTTATTGTAACACCCCGAATCCGCGGGACTCGGGGCGCTACGGGTTGGGGCCTCACAATGGGTCCCGACCCTTAGCCTGACAACAATTTCACCGGATCTTTCAACATGGCACAAATAAAGGCAAAACCAAAAATTCCTTTTAATGCAAATGATAAGAAACCCGAAGGAAAACAACAAAAGACTTCAGCCGATAAACAACAACAAAGATCAAAACGCCATACACACGGCATACCAACATAATAAACGAAGAATAAAACACAACCCGACTCCAACCAAAACCCACTCCTAAAATGTACGGAACCCCGGCTGCCCACTCTTCCGGATCTCTCGGCCGCTTTCCTAACCTGCAAGGCAATCTACAACAATCGGTATAAAACCGTTAGCTAATATTCGAAGCATTAGAATCAAGGTGAAAGGCACAAACACAAGTAAATAAACATAACACACAATGTACACTAAATCACACAAGTCCGGTTTATTATCTTTTTATTATTAAGTCGTATCCCGTTCTAATTCAACTTCTTTTGTGACACGAGAATCCTCCGAAACTCGCCTCGGTCCCTTCTTCCGGCAATGGAACGGTCGGATGCCTCCGACCGTCTAACCAGCACGGGCCAGTCGCCGAGATCCCCCTAGCTCTCACGGGGAGCCAGGCAGTGATGTCACCGCCCGTTATCATACACTTGGGCCAAATAATATAAAGGTCGGTAATCCTATTTCCGGTTTAGTTGTTATAAACAGTAAAATAATAAACACACACCACCCAACACACAATAATGCTAATACAAAGAATACGAGCTAAGTAAGTCCGAAGACTTACCTCATCCCGAAGATAATCCCGCTATATCCCGCTCTCAGCTTCCCGCAGGAAGACACTCAACGCCTGTAAAAAGGCACACGATCAGCATCTCTCTCACATGCTAGAAGTCCTTAGACTTCTAGGCCCAATGATCTCGCAAGATCATAACCCATAACCATGCTAGGATAACAACTCTTAGTCCTCACGATCTCACAAGGTCATAACCATCAAACCACATGCTAGGATAAGTCAAACCTAAACTCCAAAATCCCACAAGATCATACAACCCCAACCTCGAGCCTCAAAACGCTCACAAGATCAACCCTATAACTTAAAGTCTCATAACAACCTCACAAGATAACCAAACACCTCAAGTCTTAGCACAATTATAAATCCTCAAAACTCACCTAAGGTTCATAACCACTACTTGGTATTCACTCTAAGTTATGTTATATCCACCTAACATGATACTACTAAACATAACTAGATCGAGGGAAAGGAATACTCACACAACGTCAAAAGACGGAAGTCGCTCTACGGATGTCGAGATTGGAATCGTTGGCCTTTATCGGGGCGCTTCCGGTCCTAACACCAAAGCTAAACAAATTTAGCTTATATGCTAAATTTGAACGGAATAATGAACATATATAATCTAAGGAAAACCCCACTTTTAAAACCCAAGTTAAAACCATAAATATATATATTCCGGACAAATTGTATTACATCATAAACCCAAGGTAAAACTCGTTTTTCGAAGTCAACGTTAAAATCCCGTAATTTAATCTTTGAGTCATAACCCGGAATTAATCCAACATGAGCATAATATATATGATATATATAAATAAGAATATAATTCAAGTAAATCCCAAATTTAAAACCCATAGAGACATTGTCAAGGAAAATTTATGAAATGCTAGAAACTTGTGTCATAAGTTGTAAATAAATCTTTAGGCTATTTCTTGTAGTTTAATTCCAGCAGGGGTAATATTTCAAGATTCCAAAAGTTGGGTTATAAACTGCAAATTCAAACAATGGGTCACAATTTGCAAATAGCTCAAAAGGAAGGGGCCCGAATTAGAAAGCCCTAATAAGGCTCTTCAACCTTCTGTTTTACAGCGGAAAAAGGGGGGAGCAGGTGAAGCGCCGACTAGGGCTCGGCTTCTCGATGGAGTCAGCAAGGCGAAGGGGACGGTGGGCTGGCACTCCTTGGGCGGGGTTCACAAGCGACAGAGGCGGCGAGGCGGCGAGGCGGCGAGGTGGCTTCGGTCTCCGACTCGGCAGCGCTAGGGCAGGCGAGGCGGCTTCGGTCTCCGACTCGAAAGCAATAGGGCAGGCGAGGCGGCTTCGGTCTCTGACTCGAAAGCACTAGGGCAAGCGAGGCGCTCCGGCATGGTGGCGGCTGCGGGCTTCATCCGGCGAGGACAAGTGAAGCAGGTCGAGGCAGGGAGCCTTGGCGGCTGCTTTGTTCTCCGGTGGTCGCAAAAAGGCGACAGGGCGGCGGCAATCAACAACATTAGACCGGAGAGGTCACTGGTATGGCTACGACCGATGGCGGCGGCAGTGGGACTGGTTTCTCCGGTGGTAGGGTTCAACAGAGGCGGCAACCTTGGGCTCCAACAGGTGGCTTCTCTGGCTCCTCTCTGGCAGTTCGACAGGGTTGGGCTGCGCAGGGGTCTTGAAAGGAGGCCGGAAGTATGACCCAGGCGGCGGCAAAGCCTCTTCTCCGACGGCGAGGCAAAGCTGGGGCGTGAGGGAGAGAGGCGGAATGGCGAGGGAATAGAGGCAGCTGAGGTGTGGGGATGGTTGCCCAGTTGGTGGCCTTAGACAGTGAAGGGGCTCAATGAAGATGAGAGAAACAAAGGGTCGGGTAGGTATGCAGGATTGCAGGTTGAGTGTGTAGGTTGGGGTAGGCACAACTGCCAAATGCAAAGAACACGCCATCAGGTTGGCTGGAGGAAGAAGCAATGTAGGGAAGGAAAAAATAAAATAAAAAAAAGAATAGGACAACGGAATTAAAATAAACCCAATCAAAGCAATCGGAACGGGATTTTCGAATCGGGAAACTTTTTTCGGACTTTTCCAAAATTTAAAATAAGGAATAATTATATAAATATGATTTATATAAACTCATAAAATTTAATTAACAACGCGATAATACTCGTCAATAATATTTAGGCTATTAAAATAACGGTAAAAGCCGGAAATATAAAAACCGAAAACGCGCCAAAATTTTGGGCGTTACAACAGATCCCCCTAAAAACAAGTTTCGTCCCGAAACTTGCCACACGCAGAACTTCTCGGTTCCTAAGACCGAGATATGAAGTCACAACTAGGAAGACTTAGACCTTCTAATCTATATACACAACTGCTCCAACCACCATTGCAATATATATAACCGGACGTAAAACACATTCCCGTGCGGGGCACAAACAATTATGACATCACACATGCACATAACACAACTAAGGGAAGAACTAGGTCTAACCCCTCGATTATATCGAAGCTACTAGCTTAGCGTAAAACTCAACCAAAGATACTATCTTCCGTCGTCCTATTAGCCTCATTGGTTCTTCGACTGCCACTAACTCATCAAGACCGGCAATACTTTTCGAGTCATACATGTACTTCCTAGATTGATACACATGGAATCCCGGGTGAACACTCACTATTCTCGACGGATGCGCCAACCGGTAACTAACGCTATGATCTCACCACACTCCGATATATCAGAACTCAACTTCTTTCTCGGGTCCTTCTCGAAGCAACATAACCACTATGTTTCTCGTTAATTGTCTCTAACAAGGGAGATCAAATCTCCCCTTTCACACTGTTGACTTTGATTCTTTTCAAACCAAACTCTGATGTTATATTTTCTCAATTCTTGTTGCAATTCCATGTAACGAAGGAAGTACTCTACTCCATACTACTTCTTTTAACCAGACCCGTATGCTATTACTTTTACATCGCTCCCCAGTACTCGATCAAGACCTTGTCTTGAAGAATCACTTGTACACTTCAAACTCATAATAACTCAAGGTAAGTCAAAAACATTGCACCACTGAATCCCCTCTTAACTCTCAGCAACTCCTTCGTCAATTCTTTGTCCCATTCAGTACTTCCTTGTCATCCGGAGTAGATTACCATAAATGAGTGTTATACAACTTCTCTCTTCACAGATCTGATAATGCTCAGCGCATCTAATGAAATTTGTAAATCCTTTCACATCCTTCGGGATTTGTCATCCCGAGACAACTTGTCATAACCTCTCTCCTCTTCAAGAGTAGACCCAAAATATCTTATCCGGGGCATCAGTAAGCCCATAGGGAATAACTACAACTCGTAGTGACTTTGATTGGTCCAAAATGCCGTACTTGCAATATCTCAAACTCGAATTCTCAATCGGTGACAATCAGACCTTATATCATTTCCATGAGAGACTATCGACCCTTGTAACCGATCAAGTAGATCATCCAATTCATTCTAAGGAAGACTTGTCCAATATGAACCATTCTGGTGTTCTCATAATAACTCCAAATCAAGAGTTTAAGATATTTTCCAATATGAACTTCAAATCAAGAGTTCAAGATAACCTTCGGATTTCTCCATAACATTTCACTAGTTCTAATGGACTCTTTTCAATAAGTTCTTGCAAATGCTCCTTCACCTGCTTCCACAACTCATGTCTCTTCACAAGTGTCATTCCATACGGCGTCTTAGATTTTGTAATCGAGTCAAGCTTGACCTTAGTAGAAAAATCCACATTTTGAGGGGTTGGGAAATAATCCACATCACTTCTTCTTCTACTGTGATATCTCGGTTTTCGTCTTTCCTTCTTTCGTCCCATACATAAAACCTACACAACCTTGCTTTAAAACGTGACAAGTGATCATGATACCAATGGTCTTCCCCGATCTGTTGAGGTGACATCCTTTAACCACGTGTTTTTTTTTTTTTTTTTTTTTTTTGGCTAAAATGTTTACCATCCTCTTTCAGAGATCCTTCATCTCTTGAACTCAAGAGACTTGCTCGAGTCTTCTAACTCTTGTAGCCTTATTAAAGTAATCCTAGAACGTAATCTCATCCTCCCTCTTTGATGGCATGATTGTAAAATCTTCTAAGGTTTCTCACTTATGTGCAACCATAGGGGTCCATATTACAAGACTAAACCGTGATTCAAAACAATTGACCTTATCTTCTTTGCTTTCCCTGATATCCCAACATGTGGGAGGAGTTCTTCGTATTCTACATAAGATCTCACCATAGACATCGTTTCTTCAAGTCGATGTAGATATTATACTTCATCTTTCTTATGTAAAGTCAACCCGACGGAAGAGGTTCTAACCTCAATCTTCCATATACTTTTTGTACATCTCTTGTCAACATCAAACTTCAAAACATGATATTTTCTTACTCTTGTTGGTCATCTTATGCTTCTCTCGGTATTCCATGAACAACTTTACCGGTATGCCTTGTGGAAAAATGCTAGAAGAAACTCCCCATCCAAAACCACTAAAATATCAAACTCATTACATCTCCAGGTACTAACATCATAACTCTAAGCTTGTAGCGTTGCCCTAATCCAGGTCCTCCTTTTCACGCCATAGCCATCGTGTCTCTTACATGTGAGTTTGACGCCTCTATCTCATCTTTTGCTCGCGAAAACATACCCTCCATTTCATTAGCACAAACATACCATGCATCCTCAACATACCACGCATCCTCTTTATGCATCCCCTATTTTGTACATCAACTATAGAAGACTCACCTTCCTCCTTATCCTTCCAATTTGCTTACCTTGATCCGTGTCATTTCTCCACATAACAATCCCCATGACCTAAGAAGGTCGTACCAGATCATTACAATCCCTCCGCAACATACGTTATCATCACTTGTTAGAATCGATAAGATGTTACTTGATTAAAATGTTTATGCTTCCGTTAATGCACCTCCTATTACTGACATTCAATCACCACGAATGTTAACTTCTTGTTCCCCTTCTTCATGATCTCACATTCTGGGTTACTCTTCCCTTCTACAGTCACCAGTATATAACCCGCATTTGTGCACCCTCCGTGGTCACCGATTAACTCATTGAAAACCCTCTCTAAGGTCAACGACTTACCCTCCTACCATACTTCCATGTTACCATACTCCTGAAGGATACTCTCTCGTGGTACTCTATCTTAAACTTCATTAGCTCATTTTACTCTACTTCCCACTCCGTTAGCTCCTATTACGCTCCCCTCTTCCTTCCGCTTCTGTAAGATAACTATACCTCCCCAACTCTTTCATATCATATGAACCAACTTCATAAGCTTAAGTGATCTTCATAGTATCTTGTAAATGCATCTTCCCCACACCTCTATCGTTAGTAACCACTCTCTCTTCTCTTCGATTTGCATCTTCAGTTGTCCACGCGTCTTCTTGAGGAACTTAAGTTCGTTATCTCTATTGGTCTCGTTGTCATTCAATCATGGCTTCTTTAGAACCACTTCTGCACTTTAATTTTGCTCCCGATTACTTGTATTGCTTCCATCTTGATTCCTCTTAAGTTGTCTCGTGGTGTTCTTTTACTTGGTTGTCCTTCGTTTACGTCATCTCTAATCCTCCTCTTCGACGTCCTCTTGAAAGGAGTACAAGAACTCCAAGGTGCTCGCCCGAACGTAGCTCTCAACTCGATACTTGAGCATATTCGTCCTCGTATGTATGTACACTATCCTATGTAAAACGACGTCGTCCAAGGCGATGATATCATAAGAGCATCTTAACTAAAAGGTCCTATATCTCCATATGCTACTATATATAATAGGAATACGTATCCATAACTATATAAGTCCTAAGTCCATATTACTACTAATATCACGCATCCAGCATTCCATTATAACAATACAAAGTCTAATGCACATCATCATCCACATAAACAACTATACACAAATCATGTCCATCATACAACTACAATCTCATATACAATAATAGTCCAAAAACATCCTAAGTCCACAATACATAACTATATATATACATATATATACCAAGTCCAATAAACTAAGCTTCCGAGATCCGCGGAAGGAGTGGTGGTCCGTACATTCTACCCTGACTCATGCATGTGAATTTTGAAAACGAAAACTCAGAACCCGTGGGGTTCTGTTTATTCCTTATTCGGCCTTTAGAAGATTGCGAGTGCCATTGTTGTCAACCTGGCTCTGATACCACTTTTGTAACACCCCGAATCCGCGGGACTCGGGGCGCTACGGGTTGGGACCTCACAATGGGTCCCGACCCTTAGCCTGACAACAATTTCACCGGATCTTTCAACATGGCACAAATAAAGGCAAAACCAAAAATTCCTTTTAATGCAAATGATAAGAAACCCGAAGGAAAACAACAAAAGACTTCAGCCGATAAACAACAACAAAGATCAAAACGCCATACACACGGCATACCAACATAATAAACGAAGTATAAAACACAACCCGACTCCAACCAAAACCCACTCCTAAAATGTACGGAACCCCGGCTGCCCACTCTTCCGGATCTCTCGGCCGCTTTCCTAACCTGCAAGGCAATCTACAACAATCGGTATAAAACCGTTAGCTAATATTCGAAGCATTAGAATCAAGGTGAAAGGCACAAACACAAGTAAATAAACATAACACACAATGTACACTAAATCACACAAGTCCGGTTTATTATCTTTTTATTATTAAGTCGTATCCCGTTCTAATTCAACTTCTTTTGTGACACGAGAATCCTCCGAAACTCGCCTCGGTCCCTTCTTCCGGCAATGGAACGGTCGGATGCCTCCGACCGTCTAACCAGCACGGGCCAGTCGCCGAGATCCCCCTAGCTCTCACGGGGAGCCAGGCAGTGATGTCACCGCCCGTTATCATACACTTGGGCCAAATAATATAAAGGTCGGTAATCCTATTTCCGGTTTAGTTGTTATAAACAGTAAAATAATAAACACACACCACCCAACACACAATAATGCTAATACAAAGAATACGAGCTAAGTAAGTCCGAAGACTTACCTCATCCCGAAGATAATCCCGCTATATCCCGCTCTCAGCTTCCCGCAGGAAGACACTCAACGCCTGTAAAAAGGCACACGATCAGCATCTCTCTCACATGCTAGAAGTCCTTAGACTTCTAGGCCCAATGATCTCGCAAGATCATAACCCATAACCATGCTAGGATAACAACTCTTAGTCCTCACGATCTCACAAGGTCATAACCATCAAACCACATGCTAGGATAAGTCAAACCTAAACTCCAAAATCCCACAAGATCATACAACCCCAACCTCGAGCCTCAAAACGCTCACAAGATCAACCCTATAACTTAAAGTCTCATAACAACCTCACAAGATAACCAAACACCTCAAGTCTTAGCACAATTATAAATCCTCAAAACTCACCTAAGGTTCATAACCACTACTTGGTATTCACTCTAAGTTATGTTATATCCACCTAACATGATACTACTAAACATAACTAGATCGAGGGAAAGGAATACTCACACAACGTCAAAAGACGGAAGTCGCTCTACGGATGTCGAGATTGGAATCGTTGGCCTTTATCGGGGCGCTTCCGGTCCTAACACCAAAGCTAAACAAATTTAGCTTATATGCTAAATTTGAACGGAATAATGAACATATATAATCTAAGGAAAACCCCACTTTTAAAACCCAAGTTAAAACCATAAATATATATATTCCGGACAAATTGTATTACATCATAAACCCAAGGTAAAACTCGTTTTTCGAAGTCAACGTTAAAATCCCGTAATTTAATCTTTGAGTCATAACCCGGAATTAATCCAACATGAGCATAATATATATGATATATATAAATAAGAATATAATTCAAGTAAATCCCAAATTTAAAACCCATAGAGACATTGTCAAGGAAAATTTATGAAATGCTAGAAACTTGTGTCATAAGTTGTAAATAAATCTTTAGGCTATTTCTTGTAGTTTAATTCCAGCAGGGGTAATATTTCAAGATTCCAAAAGTTGGGTTATAAACTGCAAATTCAAACAATGGGTCACAATTTGCAAATAGCTCAAAAGGAAGGGGCCCGAATTAGAAAGCCCTAATAAGGCTCTTCAACCTTCTGTTTTACAGCGGAAAA
>BSUD01000250.1:31211-91252 GCA_033239045.1 Fagopyrum esculentum
CCCTATTTTGTACATCAACTATAGAAGACTCACCTTCCTCCTTATCCTTCCAATTTGCTTACCTTGATCCGTGTCATTTCTCCACATAACAATCCCCATGACCTAAGAAGGTCGTACCAGATCATTACAATCCCTCCGCAACATACGTTATCATCACTTGTTAGAATCGATAAGATGTTACTTGATTAAAATGTTTATGCTTCCGTTAATGCACCTCCTATTACTGACATTCAATCACCACGAATGTTAACTTCTTGTTCCCCTTCTTCATGATCTCACATTCTGGGTTACTCTTCCCTTCTACAGTCACCAGTATATAACCCGCATTTGTGCACCCTCCGTGGTCACCGATTAACTCATTGAAAACCCTCTCTAAGGTCAACGACTTACCCTCCTACCATACTTCCATGTTACCATACTCCTGAAGGATACTCTCTCGTGGTACTCTATCTTAAACTTCATTAGCTCATTTTACTCTACTTCCCACTCCGTTAGCTCCTATTACGCTCCCCTCTTCCTTCCGCTTCTGTAAGATAACTATACCTCCCCAACTCTTTCATATCATATGAACCAACTTCATAAGCTTAAGTGATCTTCATAGTATCTTGTAAATGCATCTTCCCCACACCTCTATCGTTAGTAACCACTCTCTCTTCTCTTGGTTGGTAGCTTGAGTCTTTTAATCCAAACTCCTTGTTTCACCTTTCATCTTCTGAAGATCATCATCTACACACACTTCCTCCTTTTTTTTTGCGTTTCTTAGTCTTATCGTCATAACGGAAACCGGTCACCTCCACGTGAATCTCCACCATTCCATTCTTCTTATAACTCTCGTAATGTTGACTCTTCACTTAATGGTACCTCGTAAGCTTAACTTACGGTAACTTACATCTTTCACACCTAGTTCGATCACTTTTCTCATCTTGACTCCAAAGCTTAAGAGCGTCTAAGGGAAGCTTCACTTCTTATAATGGAACACCACCTTTAACCTTGTTAGAATGCTCTCATCTCTTCCTTGACTCGTATCTTTAGTGGTCCACGCATCTTCTTGAAAACTTATATATGTTATCTCCATTGGTCTTGCTATCTTTCCATTCGCGCCTCCTTTGGTATAACCACTTTCACATCTTCATGTTACTCTGTTAAGTTGTCTCGTTTTCTTCTTTTGCTTGGTTGGACTTCCTTGGCGTGGTCTCCAATCCTTCTCTCCGACATCCTTAAAAGGAATTCGAGATTGCCGTTGGGTTCGTTAGCATGAAATGCCCAACTCGATACTTGAGCGTCTTCTTCTACTTATGAATGTCATCATAAGCTACATCATCGTCTTAAAGGTGATGGTATTGTATCATCATCTTAGCTCAAAGGTCCTATAGCTCTACATACTACTATATGTATAAGTCTACATATACATAACTATATAAATCCTAAGTCCATATCTCTACTAACATAAACATCCAACATGCCATCATATCAATACAAAGTCTAATGCACATCATCATCCACATAAACAACTATACACAAATCATGTCCATCATACAACTACAATCTCATAACCATAACTATATATATACATATATATACCAAGTCCAATAAACTAAGCTTCCGAGATCCGCGGAAGGAGTGGTGGTCCGTACATTCTACCCTGACTCATGCATGTGAATTTTGAAAACGAAAACTCAGAACCCGTGGGGTTCTGTTTATTCCTTATTCGGCCTTTAGAAGATTGCGAGTGCCATTGTTGTCAACCTGGCTCTGATACCACTTTTGTAACACCCCGAATCCGCGGGACTCGGGGCGCTACGGGTTGGGGCCTCACAATGGGTCCCGACCCTTAGCCTGACAACAATTTCACCGGATCTTTCAACATGGCACAAATAAAGGCAAAACCAAAAATTCCTTTTAATGCAAATGATAAGAAACCCGAAGGAAAACAACAAAAGACTTCAGCCGATAAACAACAACAAAGATCAAAACGCCATACACACGGCATACCAACATAATAAACGAAGAATAAAACACAACCCGACTCCAACCAAAACCCACTCCTAAAATGTACGGAACCCCGGCTGCCCACTCTTCCGGATCTCTCGGCCGCTTTCCTAACCTGCAAGGCAATCTACAACAATCGGTACAAAACCGTTAGCTAATATTCGAAGCATTAGAATCAAGGTGAAAGGCACAAACACAAGTAAATAAACATAACACACAATGTACACTAAATCACACAAGTCCGGTTTATTATCTTTTTATTATTAAGTCGTATCCCGTTCTAATTCAACTTCTTTTGTGACACGAGAATCCTCCGAAACTCGCCTCGGTCCCTTCTTCCGGCAATGGAACGGTCGGATGCCTCCGACCGTCTAACCAGCACGGGCCAGTCGCCGAGATCCCCCTAGCTCTCACGGGGAGCCAGGCAGTGATGTCACCGCCCGTTATCATACACTTGGGCCAAATAATATAAAGGTCGGTAATCCTATTTCCGGTTTAGTTGTTATAAACAGTAAAATAATAAACACACACCACCCAACACACAATAATGCTAATACAAAGAATACGAGCTAAGTAAGTCCGAAGACTTACCTCATCCCGAAGATAATCCCGCTATATCCCGCTCTCAGCTTCCCGCAGGAAGACACTCAACGCCTGTAAAAAGGCACACGATCAGCATCTCTCTCACATGCTAGAAGTCCTTAGACTTCTAGGCCCAATGATCTCGCAAGATCATAACCCATAACCATGCTAGGATAACAACTCTTAGTCCTCACGATCTCACAAGGTCATAACCATCAAACCACATGCTAGGATAAGTCAAACCTAAACTCCAAAATCCCACAAGATCATACAACCCCAACCTCGAGCCTCAAAACGCTCACAAGATCAACCCTATAACTTAAAGTCTCATAACAACCTCACAAGATAACCAAACACCTCAAGTCTTAGCACAATTATAAATCCTCAAAACTCACCTAAGGTTCATAACCACTACTTGGTATTCACTCTAAGTTATGTTATATCCACCTAACATGATACTACTAAACATAACTAGATCGAGGGAAAGGAATACTCACACAACGTCAAAAGACGGAAGTCGCTCTACGGATGTCGAGATTGGAATCGTTGGCCTTTATCGGGGCGCTTCCGGTCCTAACACCAAAGCTAAACAAATTTAGCTTATATGCTAAATTTGAACGGAATAATGAACATATATAATCTAAGGAAAACCCCACTTTTAAAACCCAAGTTAAAACCATAAATATATATATTCCGGACAAATTGTATTACATCATAAACCCAAGGTAAAACTCGTTTTTCGAAGTCAACGTTAAAATCCCGTAATTTAATCTTTGAGTCATAACCCGGAATTAATCCAACATGAGCATAATATATATGATATATATAAATAAGAATATAATTCAAGTAAATCCCAAATTTAAAACCCATAGAGACATTGTCAAGGAAAATTTATGAAATGCTAGAAACTTGTGTCATAAGTTGTAAATAAATCTTTAGGCTATTTCTTGTAGTTTAATTCCAGCAGGGGTAATATTTCAAGATTCCAAAAGTTGGGTTATAAACTGCAAATTCAAACAATGGGTCACAATTTGCAAATAGCTCAAAAGGAAGGGGCCCGAATTAGAAAGCCCTAATAAGGCTCTTCAACCTTCTGTTTTACAGCGGAAAAAGGGGGGAGCAGGTGAAGCGCCGACTAGGGCTCGGCTTCTCGATGGAGTCAGCAAGGCGAAGGGGACGGTGGGCTGGCACTCCTTGGGCGGGGTTCACAAGCGACAGAGGCGGCGAGGCGGCGAGGCGGCGAGGTGGCTTCGGTCTCCGACTCGGCAGCGCTAGGGCAGGCGAGGCGGCTTCGGTCTCCGACTCGAAAGCAATAGGGCAGGCGAGGCGGCTTCGGTCTCTGACTCGAAAGCACTAGGGCAAGCGAGGCGCTCCGGCATGGTGGCGGCTGCGGGCTTCATCCGGCGAGGACAAGTGAAGCAGGTCGAGGCAGGGAGCCTTGGCGGCTGCTTTGTTCTCCGGTGGTCGCAAAAAGGCGACAGGGCGGCGGCAATCAACAACATTAGACCGGAGAGGTCACTGGTATGGCTACGACCGATGGCGGCGGCAGTGGGACTGGTTTCTCCGGTGGTAGGGTTCAACAGAGGCGGCAACCTTGGGCTCCAACAGGTGGCTTCTCTGGCTCCTCTCTGGCAGTTCGACAGGGTTGGGCTGCGCAGGGGTCTTGAAAGGAGGCCGGAAGTATGACCCAGGCGGCGGCAAAGCCTCTTCTCCGACGGCGAGGCAAAGCTGGGGCGTGAGGGAGAGAGGCGGAATGGCGAGGGAATAGAGGCAGCTGAGGTGTGGGGATGGTTGCCCAGTTGGTGGCCTTAGACAGTGAAGGGGCTCAATGAAGATGAGAGAAACAAAGGGTCGGGTAGGTATGCAGGATTGCAGGTTGAGTGTGTAGGTTGGGGTAGGCACAACTGCCAAATGCAAAGAACACGCCATCAGGTTGGCTGGAGGAAGAAGCAATGTAGGGAAGGAAAAAATAAAATAAAAAAAAGAATAGGACAACGGAATTAAAATAAACCCAATCAAAGCAATCGGAACGGGATTTTCGAATCGGGAAACTTTTTTCGGACTTTTCCAAAATTTAAAATAAGGAATAATTATATAAATATGATTTATATAAACTCATAAAATTTAATTAACAACGCGATAATACTCGTCAATAATATTTAGGCTATTAAAATAACGGTAAAAGCCGGAAATATAAAAACCGAAAACGCGCCAAAATTTTGGGCGTTACATTTATCATACCAGAAATTTATCATACCAGAAATTTTTTCATACCAGAAATTTTATCATACCAAAACTTTTATCATACCGAAATTTTATCATACCGGAAATTTATCATATCGGAAATTTCACATTCCGGAATTTCACATTCCGGAATTTCACATACCGGAATTTCACATACCGGAATTTCACATACCGGAATTTCACATACCGGAATTTTCATACCAGAAAAAAAAAAAGGCAACCTGATAATACGAAAGAAGAGACAAGCAGGTGGTTAACTTATGGACCAGTATTGAGTAAACTTTACACTATGGTTGAGACCACACCCAGCCAGTAACAAAACTACATAGTCTATGTCATATAGAGAATAAAGTAATTCAAGTTTTACACAATGCAATTAAACAGAGAAGCTAAAACAAATACCAATGATAAAAGAAAATTGTTATGAATCTAATATTTCAGAATCAACTCCTACTGTTAGCTAAGAACAGACTAAAAAAAGGATAAAGCTAACTTACAAGAATCAGCATAATTAGAATAAGAAGCGTAAAAGATAGGAGTGTGGTATAGTGATGGTCTTGCCTTGGGATCATCTACGGCCTTTTTGTGAAGCTAGATCATATCATCTTAGCTCGAGATGAGCGTCTTGGCTTCAGAATAAAAACAAAATTATCATCTCTCAATCAGTAAACCAAACATTATTACTCAATTCAGATTCAGTGATCTACAATCCAAATTACACTTCGCTTGTTCAACGCTGCCTAAGAGATTCACCCTAATCGGCAATCTAATTCAACTTACGACATCAAGTTCTCCTTCTCCGTCCTCGACAGTGGTTGCGACCGCTGCTCCAGATCCGGCGGCTCCTGCGGCTTTGACACCCACACTTCCGCCTATATCTATATCTCCTTCTCCGTCCCCGTAGACTAGACCTACGGCCAGATCTAGATCTTAAACTGCTTCTTTAAGCCATGAAGAAAATGCTTGAACACATGAGCTTCCGGGGTCTCTTTCCAGTCAATCATCATGTTCGCAAACTGAGAGATCTCATTTGTAGATGGTGATGATGAGTTGGGGGACTGAGTTAGGAAGCCTTCAAATGGATCCCAAACGTCGAGTGAAAAGGGGTCGAAGACACCGGCCACCGAAGATTCTTGAAATTAGCGACAATTTTGTTGGTTGAAGCTTTGACGGGAGTGTTTTGGAAGTTTTGATTTGTTCTGATGAGGAACAAATCACATACCAGAACATGGCTGAGAAGAGGAATGTAATGGTTGAAGGAGAGAGGGAGTTGTGGTTTGGAGGAGCGGCTAGGGTTTAAAAAAGGTTGAATGGTAAAAATAAGATTGGGGTACATTTACTTAAAAAAAATATGGCATAAACTTAATTAATAGACTAAAATAAAATAAAAAAGTCCACTTACCTAATTAGCCCATTATTATTTTTCTAATTGAACAAGTTATATTATTTTCGATCATTTTCCGGTTACATTACATCTTGAATGAAATATTCGTATCATAGTTAATTTTATTTTGTCAAAATCATGTTTTTCCACAAAATAATTATATAATTTTAATTAATTTATGGAAAATAAAACAAATTAAAAAAAAATATTATTTTTATTTTGTGAAACTAAGCAAGTATATATTTATATAATAAAAATATATAAATATAATTTTAAATCTAAAGTATGTTTATGTTTGAATGGGATACCCGCCTTTAATTTATGGAATCAACTTCTTTTATAGAGTTGAAATGAGTCATTCCATGGAATCATTCTCATTTCGATTCCAAGTCTTACCAAACACGGGGTATTGATATGACTCATTCTGATTCCGATTCCTGATTCCATGGGAATAGTACCAAATGAGTCCTTAGATATATCGGACTAGGTTTAAATTGTCATTAAAAAAAATAATTGTCATGGTTTCAATCTTAAATTTTGATATTTTATTTTTCACAACTTGGATTACTAAGCATTTGATATTTGTTTATCCTTATTTATCCGCTTGTTAGTAATGGGACATTCTAAATATTTTTCTAGGCTATTTGACTTTGCAATTCCATAGTTAGATGTATTCTATATTTAGTTGTAAAGTCAACATTCTTTGTGGTCTAGAACTTTAACTTGTTGTCCCGATATCAAGCAATAATAAGATAATATGGTCATAATCTTGTCTACTGTGTTTGTTGATGTTTTGATAAAAAGTTATCACGTAGTCAAATGTAAGAAAAAGGAAAAATTGGATTAATAAATTATGATCTAAATTAACAGCCGTTTTTTAGGGACTAGTGGAGCCGCGCGGCCATAGTGCGCGCGTCGGGATCATTATAGGTGCATATTTGTCTAGAAAACAAGTTATGGTACGTTGCAGACCCTTTGCATTATTTTCGCTTATGGAGACGTGTTTTGATGGGTATATACTTCTGTTATGTTGCAGACCATGTGCGTTGGGTCTGTTTATTTTCTTGTATCCCAGTAATGGAGATGGTGCAACATTGTTGTGGAAAAATAGAAGGCATAGATCATTCAATTGTTTATGAGTATGTTGTTGCTTTAAATTTAATAGCAATTCCTTATGATATAGATATATATTTATCGGTGTTTGTACAAGTAAAGAAAAATACACACAATATTTTGAAATACACCGGAGTCTGCCGAAATGGCACATGCATGACCGTGTATGTAGGCGAAGTAATATGACACATGAAATTGGCGTGTTAAATTGCTAAAAAAATTTTAATTTACAGATGCGGGTGAGATAATAATTTCGTTATCAGATATTTGCAACTTATTTGTTTGTGACTTTGCGCGCGCGTCAGGTTCGACAATATGGTTTGATCTTCGTTGCTCTAGTCTGGTTTAATCAGCCTGAGCCTCAAGTGGGCCATCGTCGCGTCTGCATTGATCAGGTCTTCAATGTTCTCGAAATGGATGGTGAAGAACTTGAGATTGTGTTGGTCGTAAGTTGTATTTGATGTAGTACAATCTAATGAATTTGTGTTGTCTTTGTTCCTGATAGCATGAATTATAGTCTATATTTTGGGGTTTGTTTGGACGTTTTATCTTTCATAATCTGCATGTTTGTATGTACATTATGTGATTTTACTACCATTTCATCTACCTTTGCGAGAATCGAGGTCTACACCTAGTTTCGTTGTAATTGCAGGTAATATGGTACGTTTTGCATCAAAAAGGAGCAAAAGGAGTCAAGAGTCATTTGGAGCTACATTCAGGAAGCACAACCATGGATTAAAGATTCACTTTGGACCAGTTTTGAGGGATTCTACATTCAGTTATGAGTCACCTCGGTTGACCAGAGATTCATCTCGACCGAGGCGATCCAGAGACGCCGACTCGACCGAGGCGAATACCTAGGACGCGGCGAGAATATTTTATTCTTGGCTGAGATCTTTTAAAATTGGAAAGTGATCTTATATTTTTGGGCTGAGCTTCTAGAAGGAAGGAGATATGCAGAATCATATATTTTACCTATATTTATGGGATAATATCTTCTTAAGATTTATTATCTTTGGAGGTTTATTCTTCCTATAAAAAGGGTTGATTTTCTACAATTTCGGGGAGCTGCATACACCGCATACAATCCGATTACAGCTGAGAATACGCAGCAACCGCATCCTACTCCAATTTGGGAGAGAGTTGAAGAACCTTTTTGAAGGTTGAAGGAAGATTTGAAGACTATAGCTTTATAGCTTTTTGGAGGGTTTTGTAAGATTGTCTTCAATTCCTTTCCTTGTTGTCTTGTCTTGTTGGATTATTATCCAAGGAACGATTTTGTGTGATATTTGATTCAGTTATTGAAGTGTTTTCATTAAATTCTTCTTTGTTCAAATATTCACCTTCTTCCCGTATATTTAATACTTTCATTATGATGATGAGTGGCTAATTTCCTTGTGTGATTCTAGGGTGATTGGCTGAAGGTTGTGGGAAAAACAATGATAGAATGATCTTAATCACAGTAGGATCCTGAAAGTTCGAGTCTTTACCTTAACCCTAGGCATCTCGTTCAGTCGATGAACATCTCGGCCGGGGTGGAATTCTTCTGACCGAGGTGGCTTATCCGACCCTAAACTGAGAGTTAAGTGTTAGAGTTTGCCAAATCCTATTCTTATTACACCTTTCTGGTTCAAAGCAAGCCTAGGATGAGACTTACCCGGTAATTCCTTAGTTTGTATACTAACGATCATAAGTGTAGGTAATAAAGGCTTGTCCTTTATTGGGGTTTGAGTGTGCTTCCATCCCATCTTTGTGAGTTAGCCTGAGACTTACCCGGTAAAGGTTGATTCTATTCCCTTAGATGGTGTGTTAGTTTGAGGTAATAGTTCTTTATCTTAATTCCTTGAGACTTACCCGGTAATAGGAGTTACGGTTTAGGATTAGTGCGTAGTGAGACTTACCCGGTGATCTACTCCACTTTAGAAACACCTTCCCCATGCAAAAATCTCAGCTTTGTCCGCTAATCTATAGATCTTGAGTTGGAACCACAACTGGATGCTTAATCCCTAGAATTGCATGTTTGCTTATTTGACATCTTATTCATCTTTGATTGTATTACTCGTTTTTGTGGTTAGCATTAACATTAGCACACCGTGTTGGACTTTGTTTCACCAAGTCCCTGTGATCGACCCCTGGAATTTTCTTGCTTTTACTACGATTGACCCGTACACTGCGGGTTCGCATCCTTGTTTTAAGCTTAAGTCTAGGGTTATAAATTTAAAGCTTGCACACACACCGTTTGGAGCGAACAAGTTTTTGGCGCCGTTGCCGGGGACTTGGTCTAGACCGAGCCGGTTGCGGTTTGCTTTCGGGGCACTTGCCCCTGTTGCTACTAACTACTCTTTCTATGAGTTTTGTAGTTTTCAGGATTTCCGATGACTACATTTGATCCAGCCTGGATAGCAAGACAAAGTGCTAGGGCGGACCATTATGAATACTTGGAGGAGAAGTACTCCTTCTATTGGTTCAACAATGAATGGGAAAGAGAAGAGGCCATTCAACATGAACTTGCGATATGGGATGAGAAGAATGTCCCTAAAAACATTTATGAGCAACCTTTTGAAGACTCTCTCGAATCAAGATTGGAGAAATTGATGAAGAAGGTGGAGGAGCTCAAGGAAAGCACCATATCCTATGCTAAGCCGGAAGAGGAGCATAAGGAAGTGTTGCACGTTCCAAGCATTCCTCTGGTCGGACCGGAAGCTTCTCCTGAAGTTTTTGTGGAAGAGGAGGATGTGGAGGATCTCGATCCGACTGTTGAGACCTCGGCCGAGGTGGAAGAGATCTCGACCGAGATGGAAGAAGAATCTGCAAAACCAGAAGTGGAAGATGCAGAGAACCTTGGCCAACTTACTGAGATTGTGGTCAAGGTGGAAGAAAGACCAGCAGAACTGAGAGAGATTTCATGGGTGGATTATCAACCAAACACGAAACTTGTCTCAAGCTTTGGAGAACTTTACAAGGTAAGTTCTCTTACTCCATTCGAAATCCCTATTAAAATTTCTGAATTTTTCAAGAAAGCACCGGAGAGTTGGAGGTCCCTTCCGAAAGAACCTCCAAAGATCAAGATGAAGTCTTCCTTGAAATTGTTGGAAGAAGAAGCTCCTCAGATCATGAGGAATAGAGTTGGCAAGCACTACACCGCTAAGGCGATGAAGAGTCTCTTGTTCAAGTATGGGGTCCCTCGCATGCTCAGGACCCTGTACCATCCCCAAGCTATAGATGGGGAAGCTGCTATGATTCTCGAGAAACTGTTTTCTCGATCAAGGAAAGGATGGGACGCAAAGCTAGATTATGTCCCATTGAAGTGCAGGAAGGCTAGAAGGATTCCGGTGAGAATCAAACCGTACAAGCTTGTACGTGGGAGATCTTACCATTTGCCGGTGAAATTAGGAACCGGAACCTTTTTGGAAGAATTTTATGATGGATGTGATGAGCACTCCATGGCGTTCAAGGTACATTGAGTAATTCTATGGAGAAGGGTCCAGCTAGCGACCTTAAACCAAGCGCTTCTTGGGAGGCAACCCAAGGTATTGCTTTCTTCTCCCTTTTCTAGTTTAGTTTAGATAGTTGCTTTGTTTTTGTTTTCCTCTAGACAACAACCAGGTATTCCAAAAGGAAGGATCACAGTTCAGAGCTACACTGGAAGAACAAAATTTTGAGAAGTTGAGGAAACGAGCTTTACTGAGATACATCTCGGGTATTGTCAGAACACCTCGACCGAGATGTGCTTCGCCAACCGAGATGGTCTTATCTGGGAGCTGTTTCTTACTTCTTCGTGCAGTTTAGCTATGTTCGGTGAGTATCCTGTCCTTAGACTTATTTTGACCCACTGGGACAGTGTGTCCCAAGTATGGGGTATTTGTGTATTTGATTGACTTATGTGATTGTTTTGCATCTATGTGTTTATCTGAGATTGCATGCATACTTACAGGTTATTTGATTGAGAAAAACGTCAAATTATGTTGAATTTGAAGGTTGACACCGCAGCATAAGTTCTCTCACGTTCTTCTTGGAAAGACCAAGGCAATTCATTCTCTTCTTCTTCTTCTTGATCATGATTAGCCCCTCATATACATTTTGCCTTCCTTTACCTATCTGGGAATTTGGAAGCAAGCGAAGTGATGAAAGCAAGCTAAAGTTGAAGATGGCTGAAGGTGAAAGTGTTAGAAAGCAATAATAGGTTTGGGGAAGTCAATCATGAAGATGAGTAACTCGGCACCATTCACATAGCCGGGTGTTTGTGTCTTGCCAAAGTCGGATTGAGCGATATTCCTAACGGGTCATGGTATGTGCATCAAGGGTTTGATGCATCTCAAGAAATTGATGATTGCGGATTTCCTAGGCTTCGGTTATTGTGCACCTCTGTCCATGCATCCCAAAAAGTAAAGTAAAAGAAAAAGTGTGAGATAAGCAAAGCTTATTGGTGGAAGGTGTTGAAAGTCAAAGTGAAAGTGAAGTTCATCCTTTTCCCGGATTCTAGCACCACACTACCTTACATACATCCCTACCCTACACGTTTCTTGACCTTTTCTTTTGGGAAGCCCTTGAGACCTTGAGCTTGTTGATTGACTTAGCGGTTTAAATCGGATTATACATGATTAATTTTGATAATTATGATTTATTACACATTCTATGATTTTATGCAAGGATGAACAACTTTCCTATATTTATAAAATGTTTTGATCATATTGAGTTTTTAATTTCCAGGAAATACTCTCTTAGAGTGATCTATGATAGTTTCACACCATAAAATGTTTTTTGAAAGACTTTTCATTGATTTTCTTGACTATTAATCCATTCTATCTTGATTTCTATATGAGGAACTTGCTTAGGGACAAGCAAGGGCTAAGTATGGGGTATTTTGATAGCATGAATTATAGTCTATATTTTGGGGTTTGTTTGGACGTTTTATCTTTCATAATCTGCATGTTTGCATGTACATTATGTGATTTTACTACCATTTCATCTACCTTTGCGAGAATCGAGGTCTACACCTAGTTTCGTTGTAATTGCAGGTAATATGGTACGTTTTGCATCAAAAAGGAGCAAAAGGAGTCAAGAGTCATTTGGAGCTACATTCAGGAAGCACAACCATGGATTAAAGATTCACTTTGGACCAGTTTTGAGGGATTCTACATTCAGTTATGAGTCACCTCGGTTGACCAGAGATTCATCTCGACCGAGGCGATCCAGAGACGCCGACTCGACCGAGGCGAATACCTAGGACGCGGCGAGAATATTTTATTCTTGGCTGAGATCTTTTAAAATTGGAAAGTGATCTTATATTTTTGGGCTGAGCTTCTAGAAGGAAGGAGATATGCAGAATCATATATTTTACCTATATTTATGGGATAATATCTTCTTAAGATTTATTATCTTTGGAGGTTTATTCTTCCTATAAAAAGGGTTGATTTTCTACAATTTCGGGGAGCTGCATACACCGCATACAATCCGATTACAGCTGAGAATACGCAGCAACCGCATCCTACTCCAATTTGGGAGAGAGTTGAAGAACCTTTTTGAAGGTTGAAGGAAGATTTGAAGACTATAGCTTTATAGCTTTTTGGAGGGTTTTGTAAGATTGTCTTCAATTCCTTTCCTTGTTGTCTTGTCTTGTTGGATTATTATCCAAGGAACGATTTTGTGTGATATTTGATTCAGTTATTGAAGTGTTTTCATTAAATTCTTCTTTGTTCAAATATTCACCTTCTTCCCGTATATTTAATACTTTCATTATGATGATGAGTGGCTAATTTCCTTGTGTGATTCTAGGGTGATTGGCTGAAGGTTGTGGGAAAAACAATGATAGAATGATCTTAATCACAGTAGGATCCTGAAAGTTCGAGTCTTTACCTTAACCCTAGGCATCTCGTTCAGTCGATGAACATCTCGGCCGGGGTGGAATTCTTCTGACCGAGGTGGCTTATCCGACCCTAAACTGAGAGTTAAGTGTTAGAGTTTGCCAAATCCTATTCTTATTACACCTTTCTGGTTCAAAGCAAGCCTAGGATGAGACTTACCCGGTAATTCCTTAGTTTGTATACTAACGATCATAAGTGTAGGTAATAAAGGCTTGTCCTTTATTGGGGTTTGAGTGTGCTTCCATCCCATCTTTGTGAGTTAGCCTGAGACTTACCCGGTAAAGGTTGATTCTATTCCCTTAGATGGTGTGTTAGTTTGAGGTAATAGTTCTTTATCTTAATTCCTTGAGACTTACCCGGTAATAGGAGTTACGGTTTAGGATTAGTGCGTAGTGAGACTTACCCGGTGATCTACTCCACTTTAGAAACACCTTCCCCATGCAAAAATCTCAGCTTTGTCCGCTAATCTATAGATCTTGAGTTGGAACCACAACTGGATGCTTAATCCCTAGAATTGCATGTTTGCTTATTTGACATCTTATTCATCTTTGATTGTATTACTCGTTTTTGTGGTTAGCATTAACATTAGCACACCGTGTTGGACTTTGTTTCACCAAGTCCCTGTGATCGACCCCTGGAATTTTCTTGCTTTTACTACGATTGACCCGTACACTGCGGGTTCGCATCCTTGTTTTAAGCTTAAGTCTAGGGTTATAAATTTAAAGCTTGCACACACACCGTTTGGAGCGAACAAGTTTTTGGCGCCGTTGCCGGGGACTTGGTCTAGACCGAGCTGGTTGCGGTTTGCTTTCGGGGCACTTGCCCCTGTTGCTACTAACTACTCTTTCTATGAGTTTTGTAGTTTTCAGGATTTCCGATGACTACATTTGATCCAGCCTGGATAGCAAGACAAAGTGCTAGGGCGGACCATTATGAATACTTGGAGGAGAAGTACTCCTTCTATTGGTTCAACAATGAATGGGAAAGAGAAGAGGCCATTCAACATGAACTTGCGATATGGGATGAGAAGAATGTCCCTAAAAACATTTATGAGCAACCTTTTGAAGACTCTCTCGAATCAAGATTGGAGAAGTTGATGAAGAAGGTGGAGGAGCTCAAGGAAAGCACCATATCATATGCTAAGCCGGAAGAGGAGCATAAGGAAGTGTTGCACGTTCCAAGCATTCCTCTGGTCGGACCGGAAGCTTCTCCTGAAACTTCTGAGGAAGAGGAGGATATGGAAGGTCTCGATCCAACTGTTGAGACCTCGGACGAGGTAGAAGAGATTTCGGCTGAGATGGAAGAATCTGCAAAATCAGAAGTGGAAGATGCAGAGAACCTTGGCCAAATTACTGAGATTGTGGTCAAGGTGCAGGAAAGACCAGCGGAACTGAGAAAGGTTTCGTGGGTGGATTATCAACCCAACACGAAACTTGTCTCAAGCTTTGGAGAACTTTACAAGGTAAGTTCTCTTACTCCATTCGAAATCCCTATTAAAATTTCTGAATTTTTCAAGAAAGCACCGGAGAGTTGGAGGTCCCTTCCGAAAGAACCTCCAAAGATCAAGATGAAGTCTTCCTTGAAATTGTTGGAAGAAGAAGCTCCTCAGATCATGAGGAATAGAGTTGGCAAGCACTACACCGCTAAGGCGATGAAGAGTCTCTTGTTCAAGTATGGGGTCCCTCGCATGCTCAGGACCCTGTACCATCCCCAAGCTATAGATGGGGAAGCTGCTATGATTCTCGAGAAACTGTTTTCTCGATCAAGGAAAGGATGGGACGCAAAGCTAGATTATGTCCCATTGAAGTGCAGGAAGGCTAGAAGGATTCCGGTGAGAATCAAACCGTACAAGCTTGTACGTGGGAGATCTTACCATTTGCCGGTGAAATTAGGAACCGGAACCTTTTTGGAAGAATTTTATGATGGATGTGATGAGCACTCCATGGCGTTCAAGGTACATTGAGTAATTCTATGGAGAAGGGTCCAGCTAGCGACCTTAAACCAAGCGCTTCTTGGGAGGCAACCCAAGGTATTGCTTTCTTCTCCCTTTTCTAGTTTAGTTTAGATAGTTGCTTTGTTTTTGTTTTCCTCTAGACAACAACCAGGTATTCCAAAAGGAAGGATCACAGTTCAGGAGCTACACTGGAAGAACAAAATTTCGAGAAGTTGAGGAAACAAGCTTTACTGAGATACATCTCGGGTACTGTCAGAACACCTCGACCGATATGTGCTTCGCCAACCGAGATGGTCTTATCTGGGAGCTGTTTCTTACTTCTTCATGCAGTTTAGCTATGATCGGTGAGTATCCTGTCCTTAGACTTATTCTGACCCACTAGGACAGTGTGTCTCAAGTATGGGGTAGTTGATGTATTATCTGACTTATTCGACTCATGATGTATTATTCGACTTATGATGTATCGGATATTTTCATATTTATGCTTCATTCTGCATTTATATGTTTATCTGAGATTGCATGCATACTTACAGGTTATTTGATTGAGAAAAACGTCGAAACCGAAAAAAAATGGTTTTAAAAAAATTTTTGACCTCGACCGGGACAGTTCTGGCAAAACGAGGTGTTTCACCTCGGTTGAACCAAGAACATCTCGACCGAGGTGGGTTAACTGAGAGTTTTCGAAAACGATTTTTGTGTTACTTATCTGGATATGATCTCAGTGAAGATCTTGTTTACCGACTGGATTTAAATTCTTTATATGTTTGAAATGTTTTATGATATGTTTAAGTTGCTAAATGCTTTGTTTGAAATTATTGGCATGTTTAATACTTTATTTTTATCCAAATTATGTTGAATTTGAAGGTTGACACCGCAGCATAAAGTTCTCTCACGTTCTTCTTGGAAAGACCAAGGCAATTCATTCTTCTTCTTCTTCTTCTTCTTGATCATGTTTAGCCCCTCATATACATATTGCCTCCCTTTACCTATCCGGGAATTTGGAAGCAAGCGAAGTGGTGAAAGCAAGTCAAAAGTTGAGAAGTGGCTGAAAGTGAAAGTATTAGAAAGCAATAATAGGTTTGGGGAAGTCAATCATGAAGATGAGTAACTCGGCACCATTCACATAGCCGGGTGTTTGTGTCTTGCCAAAGTCGGATTGAGCGATATTCCTAACGGGTCATGGTATGTGCATCAAGGGTTTGATGCATCTCAAGAAATTGATGATTGCGGATTTCCTAGGCTTCGGTTATTGTGCACCTCTGTCCATGCATCCCAAAAAGTAAAGTAAAAGAAAAAGTGTGAGATAAGCAAAGCTTATTGGTGGAAGATGTTGCAAGTCAAAGTGAAAGTGAAGTTCATCCTTTTCCCGGATTCTAGCACCACATTACCTTACATACATCCCTACCCTACACGTTTCTTGACCTTTTCTTTCGGGAAGCCCTTGAGACCTTGAGCTTGTTGATTGACTTAGTGGTTTAAACTGGATTATACATGATTAATTTTGATAATTATGATTTATTATGCATTCTATGATTTTATGCAAAGATGAACAACTTTCTTATATTTATAAAATGTTTTGATCATATTAAGTTTTTAGTTCCAGGAAGTATTCTCTTAGAGTGATCTATGATAGTTGCACACCATAAAATGTTTTTGAAAGACTTTTTCATTGATTTTCTTGACTTATAATCCATTCTATCTTGTCTTCTATATGCGGAACTTGCTTGGGGACAAGCAAGGGCTAAGTATGGGGTATTTTGATAGCATGAATTATAGTCTATATTTTGGGGTTTGTTTGGACGTTTTATCTTTCATAATCTGCATGTTTGTATGTACTTTATGTGATTTTACTACCATTTCATCTACCTTTGCGAGAATCGAGGTCTACACCTAGTTTCGTTGTAATTGCAGGTAATATGGTACGTTTTGCATCAAAAAGGAGCAAAAGGAGTCAAGAGTCATTTGGAGCTACATTTAGGAAGCACAACCATGGATTAAAGATTTACTTTGGACCAGTTTTGAGAGATTCTACATTCAGTTATGAGTCACCTCGGTTGAGCAGAGATTCATCTCGACCGAGGCGATCCAGAGACGCCGACTCGACCGAGGCGAACACCTAGGACGCGGCGAGAATATTTTATTCTTGGCTGAGATCTTTTAAAATTGGAAAGTGATCTTATATTTTTGGGCTGAGCTTCTAGAAGGAAGGAGATATGCAGAATCATATATTTTACCTATATTTATGGGATAATATCTTCTTAAGATTTATTATCTTTGGAGGTTTATTCTTCCTATAAAAAGGGTTGATTTTCTACAATTTTAAGCGCCCGCCTACACCGAAAAGGAGGCTGCATACACCGCATACGATCTCGATTACAGCGAAGAATACGCAGCAGCCGCATCATACTCCAATTTGGGAGAGAGTTGAAGAACCTTTTTGAAGGTTGAAGGAAGATTTGAAGACTATAGCTTTATAGCTTTTTGGAGGGTTTTGTAAGATTGTCTTCAATTCCTTTCCTTGTTGTTTTGTCTTGTTGGATTATTATCCAAGGAACGATTTTGTGTGATATTTGATTCAGTTATTGAAGTGTTTTCATTAAATTCTTCTTTGTTCAAATATTCACCTTCTTCCCATATATTTAATACTTTCATTATGATGATGAGTGGCTAATTTCCTTGTGTGATTCTAGGGTGATTGGCTGAAGGTTGTGGGAAAAACAATGATAGAATGATCTTAATCACAGTAGGATCCTGAAAGTTCGAGTCTTTACCTTAACCCTAAGCATCTCGTTCAGTCGATGAACATCTCGGCCGGGGTGGAATTCTTCTGACCGAGGTGACTTACCCTATCCTAAACTGAGAGTTAAGTGTTAGAGTTTGCCAAATCCTATTCTTATTATACCTTTCTGGCTCAAAGCAAGCTTAGGATGAGACTTACCCGAGATTACATGCATACTTACAGGTTATTTGATTGAGAAAAACGTCGAAACCGAAAAAAAAAAAAAAAATGGTTTTAAAAAATTTTTTGACCTCGACCGGGACAGTTCTGGCAAAACGAGGTGTTTCACCTCGGTTGAACCAAGAACATCTCGACCGAGGTGGGTTAACTGAGAGTTTTCGAAAACGATTTTTGTGTTACTTATCTGGATATGATCTCAGTGAAGATCTTGTTTACTGACTGGTTTTAAATTCTTTATATGTTTGAAATGTTTTATGATATGTTTAAGTTGCTAAATGCTTTGTTTGAAATTATTGGCATGTTTAATATTTTGTTTTTATCCAAATTATGTTGAATTTGAAGGTTGACACCGCAGCATAAGTTCTCTCACATTCATCTTGGAAAGACCAAGGCAATTCATTCTCTTCTTCTTCTTCTTCTTGATCATGCTTAGCCCCTCATATACATTTTGCCTCCCCTTACCTATCCGGGAATTTGGAAGCAAGCGAAGTGGTGAAAGCAAGTTAAAGTTGAAGATGGCTGAAAGTGAAAGTGTTAGAATGCAAATTCTAGGTTTGGGGAAGTCAATCATGAAGATGAGTAACTCGGCACCATTCACATAGCCGGGTGTTTGTGTCTTGCCAAAGTCGGATTGAGCGATATTCCTAATGGGTCATGGTATGTGCATCAAGGGTTTGATGCATCTCAAGAAATTGATGATTGCGGATTTCCTAGGCTTCGGTTATTGTGCACCTCTATCCATGCATCCCAAAAAGTAAAGTAAAAGAAAAAGTGTGAAATAAGCAAAACTTATTGATGGAAGATGTTGAAAGTCAAAGTGGAAGTGAAGTACATCCTTTTCCCGGATTCTAGCACCACATTACCTTACACACATCCCTACCCTACACGTTTCTTGACCTTTTCTTTTGGGAAGCCCTTGAGACCTTGAGCTTGTTGATTGACTTAGCGGTTTAAATCGGATTATACATGATTAATTTTGATAATTATGATTTATTATGCATTCTATGATTTTATGCAAAGATGAACAACTTTCATATATTTATAAAATGTTTTGATCATATTGAGTTTTTAATTTCCAGGAAGTATTCTCTTAGAGTGATCTATGATAGTTTCACACCATAAAATGTTTTTGAAAGACTTTTCACTGATTTTCTTGACTTATAATCCATTCTATCTTGATTTCTATATGAGGAACTTGCTTAGGGACAAGCAAGGGCTAAGTATGGGGTATTTTGATAGCATGAATTATAGTCTATATTTTGGGGTTTGTTTGGACGTTTTATCTTTCATAATCTGCATGTTTGTATGTACATTATGTGATTTTACTACCATTTCATCTACCTTTGCGAGAATCGAGGTCTACACCTAGTTTCGTTGTAATTGCAGGTAATATGGTACGTATTGCATCAAAAAGGAGCAAAAGGAGTCAAGAGTCATTTGGAGCTACATTCAGGAAGCACAACCATGGATTAAAGATTTACTTTGGACCAGTTTTGAGGGATTCTACATTCAGTTATGAGTCACCTCGGTTGACCAGAGATTCATCTCGACCGAGGCGATCCAGAGACGCCGACTCGACCGAGGCGAATACCTAGGACGCGGCGAGAATATTTTATTCTTGGCTGAGATCTTTTAAAATTGGAAAGTGATCTTATATTTTTGGGCTGAGCTTCTAGAAGGAAGGAGATATGCAGAATCATATATTTTACCTATATTTATGGGATAATATCTTCTTAAGATTTATTATCTTTGGAGGTTTATTCTTCCTATAAAAAGGGTTGATTTTCTACAATTTCGGGGAGCTGCATACACCGCATACAATCCGATTACAGCTGAGAATACGCAGCAACCGCATCCTACTCCAATTTGGGAGAGAGTTGAAGAACCTTTTTGAAGGTTGAAGGAAGATTTGAAGACTATAGCTTTATAGCTTTTTGGAGGGTTTTGTAAGATTGTCTTCAATTCCTTTCCTTGTTGTCTTGTCTTGTTGGATTATTATCCAAGGAACGATTTTGTGTGATATTTGATTCAGTTATTGAAGTGTTTTCATTAAATTCTTCTTTGTTCAAATATTCACCTTCTTCCCGTATATTTAATACTTTCATTATGATGATGAGTGGCTAATTTCCTTGTGTGATTCTAGGGTGATTGGCTGAAGGTTGTGGGAAAAACAATGATAGAATGATCTTAATCACAGTAGGATCCTGAAAGTTCGAGTCTTTACCTTAACCCTAGGCATCTCGTTCAGTCGATGAACATCTCGGCCGGGGTGGAATTCTTCTGACCGAGGTGGCTTATCCGACCCTAAACTGAGAGTTAAGTGTTAGAGTTTGCCAAATCCTATTCTTATTACACCTTTCTGGTTCAAAGCAAGCCTAGGATGAGACTTACCCGGTAATTCCTTAGTTTGTATACTAACGATCATAAGTGTAGGTAATAAAGGCTTGTCCTTTATTGGGGTTTGAGTGTGCTTCCATCCCATCTTTGTGAGTTAGCCTGAGACTTACCCGGTAAAGGTTGATTCTATTCCCTTAGATGGTGTGTTAGTTTGAGGTAATAGTTCTTTATCTTAATTCCTTGAGACTTACCCGGTAATAGGAGTTACGGTTTAGGATTAGTGCGTAGTGAGACTTACCCGGTGATCTACTCCACTTTAGAAACACCTTCCCCATGCAAAAATCTCAGCTTTGTCCGCTAATCTATAGATCTTGAGTTGGAACCACAACTGGATGCTTAATCCCTAGAATTGCATGTTTGCTTATTTGACATCTTATTCATCTTTGATTGTATTACTCGTTTTTGTGGTTAGCATTAACATTAGCACACCGTGTTGGACTTTGTTTCACCAAGTCCCTGTGATCGACCCCTGGAATTTTCTTGCTTTTACTACGATTGACCCGTACACTGCGGGTTCGCATCCTTGTTTTAAGCTTAAGTCTAGGGTTATAAATTTAAAGCTTGCACACACACCGTTTGGAGCGAACAAGTTTTTGGCGCCGTTGCCGGGGACTTGGTCTAGACCGAGCCGGTACGGTTTGCTCTTGGGGCATTTGCCCCGTGTTGTCTTACCACTCTACTTGAGTGACTTTTGCAGGTTCTTTCTTAGGTATATGCGAAGAACCCGCACTGGAAAGGAAATCGTTCCTTACGATCCCGAACCAGAAAAGACATACAAACGACGCTTAAGAGAAGCGAAGATGGCCCAACAAGACGATCACGATCTTTTGGCCCAATTGAGAGAGACGCAGGAGCAGCTACGTCTCAGTAAAGAAGAACTAAGGCAGGAAAAAGAAGAGAATCAGGCCAGGAATGCAGCAATCGAAGCTGAGATTGCAGCAATTCGGAACCAGATTCAACCTCGACCGATGCAGGATCCAGTAATTGATCCTCGACCGAGGCAGGTCCCAGTTCATGACGCCCCGGCCGATGTGCATCCACTTCGGATGCCAGTCCGAGATGTTCTTCTTGCAGGAATTCCGCAAACCCTAGGTCAAAGGATGGACCCTAATCAACAGCTGAGGCGTCCAGGAGTCAACCTAGGAGATCCAGCGGACCATGACTACGAACTTCGACCACAAGTTCTAGCGATGATTCGCCAATGTCAATTCGGAGGGCTAGAGAAGGAGTCGCCGCATCAACATCTTCAAAACTACGAGATCTTGATGGAGACCTTGCGACCTCCCAGAATTGAAAATAACAACTACAAGCTAAGACCTTTCTACTTTTCTCTTAAAGATAGAGCTCTTACTTGGTATCAATCTCTTCCTGCAGGAAAGATCAGCACATGGGAAGAGATGACTACGGAATTCTTGACCAAATTCTTTCCCCCCTCAAAGACTGCTGAAATGAGAGGGAAGATCAATGCTTTCATCATGAAGGACAAGGAGAGTTTGCCAAATCCTATTCTTATTATACCTTTCTGGTTCAAAGCAAGCTTAGGATGAGACTTACCCGGTAATTCCTTAGTTTGTATACCAACGATCATAAGTGTAGGTAATAAAGGTTTGTCCTTTATTGGGGTTTGAGTGTGCTTCCATCCCATCTTTGTGAGTTAGCCTGAGACTTACCCGGTAAAGGTTGATTCTATTCCCTTAGATGGTATGTTAGTTTGAGGTTATAGTTCTTTATCTTAATTCCTTGAGACTTACCCGGTAATAGGAGTTACGGTTTGGGATTAGTGTGTAGTGAGACTTACCCGGTGATCTACTCCACTTTAGAAACACCTTCCCCATGCAAAAATCTCAGCTTTGTCCGCTTACCTATAGATCTTGAGTTGGAACCACAACTAGATGCTTTAATCCCTAGAATTGCATGTTTGCTTATTTGACATCTTATTCATCTTTGATTGTATTACTGCTCTTGTGGTTAGCATCAACACTAGCATACCGTATTGGACTTTGTTTCACTAAGTCCCTGTGATCGACCCCTGGAATTTTCTTGCTTTTACTACGATTGACCCGTACACTGCGGGTTCGCATCCTTGTTTTAAGCTTAAGTCTAGGGTTATAAATTTAAAGCTTGCACACACCGTTTGGAGCGAACAAGTTTTTGGCGCCGTTGCCGGGGACTTGGTCTAGACCGAGCCGGTACGGTTTGCTTTCGGGGCGCTTGCCCCTATTGCTACTAACTACTCTTTCTATGAGTTTTGTAGTTTTCAGGATTTCTGATGGCTATGTTTGATCCAGCCTGGATAGCAAGACAAAGTGCTAGGGCGGATTATTATGAATACTTGGAGGAAAAGTACTCCTTCTATTGGTTCAACAATGAATGGGAAAGAGAAGAAGCCATTCAGCGTGAACTTGCGATATGGGATGAGAAGAATGTCCCTAGAAAGACTTATGAGCAACCTCTTGAAGACTCTCTCGAATCTAGGTTGGAGAAGTTGATGAAGAAGGTGACGGAGCTCAAGGAAAGCACCCTATCCTATGCTAAGCCAGAAGAGGAGCATAAGGAAGTGTTGCACGTTTCGAGCATACCTCCAGTCAAACCAGAAGTTTCTCCTGAAGCTTTTGAGGTAGAAGATGTGGAAGATCTCGATCTGACTGTTGAGACCTCGGTCGAGGTGGAAGTGACCTCGGTCGAGATGAAAGAAGAACCTGCAGAACCGGAAGAGGCAGATGCAGAAGACTTTGGCCAAATTACTGAGATTGTGGTCAAGGTGGAAGAAAGACCAGCTGAACTGAGAGAGATTTCGTGTGTGGATCATCAACCCAACATGAAACTTGTCTCAAACTTTGGAAAACTTTACAAGGTAATTTCTCTTACTCCATTTGAATTTCCTATTAAAATTTCTGAATTTTTCAGGAAAGCACCGGAGAGTTGGAGGTCTCTTCCGAAAGAACCTCCAAAGATCAAGATGAAGTCTTCCTTAAAATTTTTGGAAGAAGATGCTCCTTGGATCATGAGGAGTGGAGTTGGCAAGCACTACACCGCTAAGGCGATGAAGAGTCTCTTGTTCAAGTATGGGGTCCCTCGCATGCTCAGGACCCTGTACCATCCCCAAGCTATAGATGGGGAAGCTGCTATGATTCTCGAGAAACTGTTTTCTCGATCAAGGAAAGGATGGGACGCAAAGCTAGATTATGTCCCATTGAAGTGCAGGAAGGCTAGAAGGATTCCGGTGAGAATCAAACCGTACAAGCTTGTACGTGGGAGATCTTACCATTTGCCGGTGAAATTAGGAACCGGAACCTTTTTGGAAGAATTTTATGATGGATGTGATGAGCACTCCATGGCGTTCAAGGTACATTGAGTAATTCTATGGAGAAGGGTCCAGCTAGCGACCTTAAACCAAGCGCTTCTTGGGAGGCAACCCAAGGTATTGCTTTCTTCTCCCTTTTCTAGTTTAGTTTAGATAGTTGCTTTGTTTTTGTTTTCCTCTAGACAACAACCAGGTATTCCAAAAGGAAGGATCACAGTTCAGAGCTACACTGGAAGAACAAAATTTTGAGAAGTTGAGGAAACGAGCTTTACTGAGATACATCTCGGGTATTGTCAGAACACCTCGACCGAGATGTGCTTCGCCAACCGAGATGGTCTTATCTGGGAGCTGTTTCTTACTTCTTCGTGCAGTTTAGCTATGTTCGGTGAGTATCCTGTCCTTAGACTTATTTTGACCCACTGGGACAGTGTGTCCCAAGTATGGGGTATTTGTGTATTATTTTACATTTATGTGATGTATGACTCTATTTGACCGGATATTTATATTTATGCTTCACTTTTGCATCTATGTGTTTATCTGAGGCTACATGCATACTTACAGGTTATTTGATTGAGAAAAACGTCAAAACTGAAAGAAAACTGGTTTTAAAAAAAAAAAAAAATTTTTGACCTCGACCGGGGCAGTTCTGGCCAAACGAGGCGTTTCACCTCGGTTGAACCAAGAACACCTCGACCGAGGTGTGTTAACTGAGAGTTTTCGAAAATTATTTTTGTGTTACTTATGTGGATATGATCTCAGTGAAGATTTTGTTTACTGACTGGTTTTAAATTCTTTACATGTTTGAAATGTTTTATAATATGCTTAAGTTGCTAAATGCTTTGTTTGAAATTTTTGGCATGTTTAATACTTTGTTTTTATCCAAATTATGTTGAATTTGAAGGTTGACACCGCAGCATAAGTTCTCTCACGTTCTTCTTGGAAAGACCAAGGCAATTCATTCTCTTCTTCTTCTTCTTGATCATGATTAGCCCCTCATATACATTTTGCCTTCCTTTACCTATCTGGGAATTTGGAAGCAAGCGAAGTGATGAAAGCAAGCTAAAGTTGAAGATGGCTGAAGGTGAAAGTGTTAGAAAGCAATAATAGGTTTGGGGAAGTCAATCATGAAGATGAGTAACTCGGCACCATTCACATAGCCGGGTGTTTGTGTCTTGCCAAAGTCGGATTGAGCGATATTCCTAACGGGTCATGGTATGTGCATCAAGGGTTTGATGCATCTCAAGAAATTGATGATTGCGGATTTCCTAGGCTTCGGTTATTGTGCACCTCTGTCCATGCATCCCAAAAAGTAAAGTAAAAGAAAAAGTGTGAGATAAGCAAAGCTTATTGGTGGAAGGTGTTGAAAGTCAAAGTGAAAGTGAAGTTCATCCTTTTCCCGGATTCTAGCACCACACTACCTTACATACATCCCTACCCTACACGTTTCTTGACCTTTTCTTTTGGGAAGCCCTTGAGACCTTGAGCTTGTTGATTGACTTAGCGGTTTAAATCGGATTATACATGATTAATTTTGATAATTATGATTTATTATGCATTCTATGATTTTATGCAAAGATGCACAACTTTCCTATATTTATAAAATGTTTTGATCATATTGAGTTTTTAATTTCCAGGAAGTATTCTCTTAGAGTGATCTATGATAGTTTCACACCATAAAATGTTTTTGAAAGACTTTTCACTGATTTTCTTGACTTACAATCCATTCTATCTTGATTTCTATATGAGGAACTTGCTTAGGGACAAGCAAGGGCTAAGTATGGGGTATTTTGATAGCATGAATTATAGTCTATATTTTGGGGTTTGTTTGGACGTTTTATCTTTCATAATCTGCATGTTTGTATGTACATTATGTGATTTTACTACCATTTCATCTACCTTTGCGAGAATCGAGGTCTACACCTAGTTTCGTTGTAATTGCAGGTAATATGGTACGTTTTGCATCAAAAAGGAGCAAAAGGAGTCAAGAGTCATTTGGAGCTACATTCAGGAAGCACAACCATGGATTAAAGATTCACTTTGGACCAGTTTTGAGGGATTCTACATTCAGTTATGAGTCACCTCGGTTGACCAGAGATTCATCTCGACCGAGGCGATCCAGAGACGCCGACTCGACCGAGGCGAATACCTAGGACGCGGCGAGAATATTTTATTCTTGGCTGAGATCTTTTAAAATTGGAAAGTGATCTTATATTTTTGGGCTGAGCTTCTAGAAGGAAGGAGATATGCAGAATCATATATTTTACCTATATTTATGGGATAATATCTTCTTAAGATTTATTATCTTTGGAGGTTTATTTTTCCTATAAAAAGGGTCGGATTTACCATAATTCCGACATCCGCTTACAGCTGGGAACCTCGCATACACGCGCAGCAACCGCATCCTACTCCAATTTGGGAGAGAGTTGAAGAACCTTTTTGAAGGTTGAAGGAAGATTTGAAGACTATAGCTTTATAGCTTTTTGGAGGGTTTTGTAAGATTGTCTTCAATTCCTTTCCTTGTTGTCTTGTCTTGTTGGATTATTATCCAAGGAACGATTTTGTGTGATATTTGATTCAGTTATTGAAGTGTTTTCATTAAATTCTTCTTTGTTCAAATATTCACCTTCTTCCCGTATATTTAATACTTTCATTATGATGATGAGTGGCTAATTTCCTTGTGTGATTCTAGGGTGATTGGCTGAAGGTTGTGGGAAAAACAATGATAGAATGATCTTAATCACAGTAGGATCCTGAAAGTTCGAGTCTTTACCTTAACCCTAGGCATCTCGTTCAGTCGATGAACATCTCGGCCGGGGTGGAATTCTTCTGACCGAGGTGGCTTATCCGACCCTAAACTGAGAGTTAAGTGTTAGAGTTTGCCAAATCCTATTCTTATTACACCTTTCTGGTTCAAAGCAAGCCTAGGATGAGACTTACCCGGTAATTCCTTAGTTTGTATACTAACGATCATAAGTGTAGGTAATAAAGGCTTGTCCTTTATTGGGGTTTGAGTGTGCTTCCATCCCATCTTTGTGAGTTAGCCTGAGACTTACCCGGTAAAGGTTGATTCTATTCCCTTAGATGGTGTGTTAGTTTGAGGTAATAGTTCTTTATCTTAATTCCTTGAGACTTACCCGGTAATAGGAGTTACGGTTTAGGATTAGTGCGTAGTGAGACTTACCCGGTGATCTACTCCACTTTAGAAACACCTTCCCCATGCAAAAATCTCAGCTTTGTCCGCTAATCTATAGATCTTGAGTTGGAACCACAACTGGATGCTTAATCCCTAGAATTGCATGTTTGCTTATTTGACATCTTATTCATCTTTGATTGTATTACTCGTTTTTGTGGTTAGCATTAACATTAGCACACCGTGTTGGACTTTGTTTCACCAAGTCCCTGTGATCGACCCCTGGAATTTTCTTGCTTTTACTACGATTGACCCGTACACTGCGGGTTCGCATCCTTGTTTTAAGCTTAAGTCTAGGGTTATAAATTTAAAGCTTGCACACACACCGTTTGGAGCGAACAAGTTTTTGGCGCCGTTGCCGGGGACTTGGTCTAGACCGAGCCGGTTGCGGTTTGCTTTCGGGGCACTTGCCCCTGTTGCTACTAACTACTCTTTCTATGAGTTTTGTAGTTTTCAGGATTTCCGATGACTACATTTGATCCAGCCTGGATAGCAAGACAAAGTGCTAGGGCGGACCATTATGAATACTTGGAGGAGAAGTACTCCTTCTATTGGTTCAACAATGAATGGGAAAGAGAAGAGGCCATTCAACATGAACTTGCGATATGGGATGAGAAGAATGTCCCTAAAAACATTTATGAGCAACCTTTTGAAGACTCTCTCGAATCAAGATTGGAGAAATTGATGAAGAAGGTGGAGGAGCTCAAGGAAAGCACCATATCCTATGCTAAGCCGGAAGAGGAGCATAAGGAAGTGTTGCACGTTCCAAGCATTCCTCTGGTCGGACCGGAAGCTTCTCCTGAAGTTTTTGTGGAAGAGGAGGATGTGGAGGATCTCGATCCGACTGTTGAGACCTCGGCCGAGGTGGAAGAGATCTCGACCGAGATGGAAGAAGAATCTGCAAAACCAGAAGTGGAAGATGCAGAGAACCTTGGCCAACTTACTGAGATTGTGGTCAAGGTGGAAGAAAGACCAGCAGAACTGAGAGAGATTTCATGGGTGGATTATCAACCAAACACGAAACTTGTCTCAAGCTTTGGAGAACTTTACAAGGTAAGTTCTCTTACTCCATTCGAAATCCCTATTAAAATTTCTGAATTTTTCAAGAAAGCACCGGAGAGTTGGAGGTCCCTTCCGAAAGAACCTCCAAAGATCAAGATGAAGTCTTCCTTGAAATTGTTGGAAGAAGAAGCTCCTCAGATCATGAGGAATAGAGTTGGCAAGCACTACACCGCTAAGGCGATGAAGAGTCTCTTGTTCAAGTATGGGGTCCCTCGCATGCTCAGGACCCTGTACCATCCCCAAGCTATAGATGGGGAAGCTGCTATGATTCTCGAGAAACTGTTTTCTCGATCAAGGAAAGGATGGGACGCAAAGCTAGATTATGTCCCATTGAAGTGCAGGAAGGCTAGAAGGATTCCGGTGAGAATCAAACCGTACAAGCTTGTACGTGGGAGATCTTACCATTTGCCGGTGAAATTAGGAACCGGAACCTTTTTGGAAGAATTTTATGATGGATGTGATGAGCACTCCATGGCGTTCAAGGTACATTGAGTAATTCTATGGAGAAGGGTCCAGCTAGCGACCTTAAACCAAGCGCTTCTTGGGAGGCAACCCAAGGTATTGCTTTCTTCTCCCTTTTCTAGTTTAGTTTAGATAGTTGCTTTGTTTTTGTTTTCCTCTAGACAACAACCAGGTATTCCAAAAGGAAGGATCACAGTTCAGAGCTACACTGGAAGAACAAAATTTTGAGAAGTTGAGGAAACGAGCTTTACTGAGATACATCTCGGGTATTGTCAGAACACCTCGACCGAGATGTGCTTCGCCAACCGAGATGGTCTTATCTGGGAGCTGTTTCTTACTTCTTCGTGCAGTTTAGCTATGTTCGGTGAGTATCCTGTCCTTAGACTTATTTTGACCCACTGGGACAGTGTGTCCCAAGTATGGGGTATTTGTGTATTATTTTACATTTATGTGATGTATGACTCTATTTGACCGGATATTTATATTTATGCTTCACTTTTGCATCTATGTGTTTATCTGAGGCTACATGCATACTTACAGGTTATTTGATTGAGAAAAACGTCAAAACTGAAAGAAAACTGGTTTTAAAAAAAAAAAAAAATTTTTGACCTCGACCGGGGCAGTTCTGGCCAAACGAGGCGTTTCACCTCGGTTGAACCAAGAACACCTCGACCGAGGTGTGTTAACTGAGAGTTTTCGAAAATTATTTTTGTGTTACTTATGTGGATATGATCTCAGTGAAGATTTTGTTTACTGACTGGTTTTAAATTCTTTACATGTTTGAAATGTTTTATAATATGCTTAAGTTGCTAAATGCTTTGTTTGAAATTTTTGGCATGTTTAATACTTTGTTTTTATCCAAATTATGTTGAATTTGAAGGTTGACACCGCAGCATAAGTTCTCTCACGTTCTTCTTGGAAAGACCAAGGCAATTCATTCTCTTCTTCTTCTTCTTGATCATGATTAGCCCCTCATATACATTTTGCCTTCCTTTACCTATCTGGGAATTTGGAAGCAAGCGAAGTGATGAAAGCAAGCTAAAGTTGAAGATGGCTGAAGGTGAAAGTGTTAGAAAGCAATAATAGGTTTGGGGAAGTCAATCATGAAGATGAGTAACTCGGCACCATTCACATAGCCGGGTGTTTGTGTCTTGCCAAAGTCGGATTGAGCGATATTCCTAACGGGTCATGGTATGTGCATCAAGGGTTTGATGCATCTCAAGAAATTGATGATTGCGGATTTCCTAGGCTTCGGTTATTGTGCACCTCTGTCCATGCATCCCAAAAAGTAAAGTAAAAGAAAAAGTGTGAGATAAGCAAAGCTTATTGGTGGAAGGTGTTGAAAGTCAAAGTGAAAGTGAAGTTCATCCTTTTCCCGGATTCTAGCACCACACTACCTTACATACATCCCTACCCTACACGTTTCTTGACCTTTTCTTTTGGGAAGCCCTTGAGACCTTGAGCTTGTTGATTGACTTAGCGGTTTAAATCGGATTATACATGATTAATTTTGATAATTATGATTTATTACACATTCTATGATTTTATGCAAGGATGAACAACTTTCCTATATTTATAAAATGTTTTGATCATATTGAGTTTTTAATTTCCAGGAAATACTCTCTTAGAGTGATCTATGATAGTTTCACACCATAAAATGTTTTTTGAAAGACTTTTCATTGATTTTCTTGACTATTAATCCATTCTATCTTGATTTCTATATGAGGAACTTGCTTAGGGACAAGCAAGGGCTAAGTATGGGGTATTTTGATAGCATGAATTATAGTCTATATTTTGGGGTTTGTTTGGACGTTTTATCTTTCATAATCTGCATGTTTGCATGTACATTATGTGATTTTACTACCATTTCATCTACCTTTGCGAGAATCGAGGTCTACACCTAGTTTCGTTGTAATTGCAGGTAATATGGTACGTTTTGCATCAAAAAGGAGCAAAAGGAGTCAAGAGTCATTTGGAGCTACATTCAGGAAGCACAACCATGGATTAAAGATTCACTTTGGACCAGTTTTGAGGGATTCTACATTCAGTTATGAGTCACCTCGGTTGACCAGAGATTCATCTCGACCGAGGCGATCCAGAGACGCCGACTCGACCGAGGCGAATACCTAGGACGCGGCGAGAATATTTTATTCTTGGCTGAGATCTTTTAAAATTGGAAAGTGATCTTATATTTTTGGGCTGAGCTTCTAGAAGGAAGGAGATATGCAGAATCATATATTTTACCTATATTTATGGGATAATATCTTCTTAAGATTTATTATCTTTGGAGGTTTATTCTTCCTATAAAAAGGGTTGATTTTCTACAATTTCGGGGAGCTGCATACACCGCATACAATCCGATTACAGCTGAGAATACGCAGCAACCGCATCCTACTCCAATTTGGGAGAGAGTTGAAGAACCTTTTTGAAGGTTGAAGGAAGATTTGAAGACTATAGCTTTATAGCTTTTTGGAGGGTTTTGTAAGATTGTCTTCAATTCCTTTCCTTGTTGTCTTGTCTTGTTGGATTATTATCCAAGGAACGATTTTGTGTGATATTTGATTCAGTTATTGAAGTGTTTTCATTAAATTCTTCTTTGTTCAAATATTCACCTTCTTCCCGTATATTTAATACTTTCATTATGATGATGAGTGGCTAATTTCCTTGTGTGATTCTAGGGTGATTGGCTGAAGGTTGTGGGAAAAACAATGATAGAATGATCTTAATCACAGTAGGATCCTGAAAGTTCGAGTCTTTACCTTAACCCTAGGCATCTCGTTCAGTCGATGAACATCTCGGCCGGGGTGGAATTCTTCTGACCGAGGTGGCTTATCCGACCCTAAACTGAGAGTTAAGTGTTAGAGTTTGCCAAATCCTATTCTTATTACACCTTTCTGGTTCAAAGCAAGCCTAGGATGAGACTTACCCGGTAATTCCTTAGTTTGTATACTAACGATCATAAGTGTAGGTAATAAAGGCTTGTCCTTTATTGGGGTTTGAGTGTGCTTCCATCCCATCTTTGTGAGTTAGCCTGAGACTTACCCGGTAAAGGTTGATTCTATTCCCTTAGATGGTGTGTTAGTTTGAGGTAATAGTTCTTTATCTTAATTCCTTGAGACTTACCCGGTAATAGGAGTTACGGTTTAGGATTAGTGCGTAGTGAGACTTACCCGGTGATCTACTCCACTTTAGAAACACCTTCCCCATGCAAAAATCTCAGCTTTGTCCGCTAATCTATAGATCTTGAGTTGGAACCACAACTGGATGCTTAATCCCTAGAATTGCATGTTTGCTTATTTGACATCTTATTCATCTTTGATTGTATTACTCGTTTTTGTGGTTAGCATTAACATTAGCACACCGTGTTGGACTTTGTTTCACCAAGTCCCTGTGATCGACCCCTGGAATTTTCTTGCTTTTACTACGATTGACCCGTACACTGCGGGTTCGCATCCTTGTTTTAAGCTTAAGTCTAGGGTTATAAATTTAAAGCTTGCACACACACCGTTTGGAGCGAACAGTTCCAACTCTTTAAGATCTAAGAAATATAAAGAGACAATCACACAAACAAGAAGACATGTTTGAGAAAGAAAAACAAGGTGATCATCAAATTTCTTGTGTGATGCAATGTATGTGACTTAGTAGCTTCCCGCTGAAAGAAAGTTGGTGTTGATATGTGGAAGCATAATCAAAGTTGGCTAAGTAGGCAACTTATGTAATAGTGTGTACAAACTAGGCCCATTTAGTTTCATATTAACAAACTAGACCCCTCTATATTTTACTAAAAAGATTAATCCCATATAATATTGAAGATTCTGTAGATTTGCTAAATATATCTCTATCCTAATTAGGCGTATTATTTATCTTAATTAAAAACATTAATAGTTATTTTCAGCCGTTAAACAAGGAAATAAATCGTGGACAATCTCCATTAATTTGGGGATATCAATCAAACGAGCCATTATAGAGAAAATTCGGACGCCATTGTTGCTGCAACCGAGTTTATGATCTTGAGTTTTTCAAAATGGCAGCCATTGTTTCTCCTCTTGATTCTTCATATTTGTTGAGAGAGCTCAATCAGATACACAAGACGGAGACAACCTGATACATATTGACCGTGTCCTTCGAAGTTTGTTGATATAGATCGATCTGTTACATAATACGGTGGCAATCAACTACATTATTTGCTTTATTTAAATAGCTTGTACATAATGTTTATCAACAGATATTTACACGCAATTATGTGTGATGCATAACTAGTACATAATATTTATTAGCAACTACATGTGATACATAATGTTTGTTTTGACAAAATCGGGTACATAATCTTGTAATATGTCGCAAGAAACTTACATCCGAGTTAAAAAATATACTTGTTTTGTATCTTGTAGACAAATTATGTCCCTTTAGAGTAGCAATTAAAAATAAAGATAAACAAAAGATAAAGAATGATATTAATTATGCAGTTAAGTATAGTTATTTAAAAATAATATATTAAACTTCTACAGAAAAAGAAACCGTTCAATTTATTTGGTAACTGAGTATTTGAGATTTTTGTATTTGTTTTGAACGTCTTTGTATAAATCGATTGCTGAATTTTCGGAATAAAAAAGAAACCGTTCAACCTGCATCTTCAACTTACATTTTCATCTATCTTCTTCAACAGGTATCTTCAACACTAGTCTTCAACATCCGTCTTCGACCATCTCACCCCTTTTTTGTTTGGTATTGAAGTTTTAAAGTTTCATGCGTAGAGATTGGAATACCCAATTTTATCACATCCAACGGCTCTTAGAGCCGTTGGATGTGTAATATATATATATATATATATATATATATATATATATATATATATATTTTAATATTAGTGTAATTAAAAAAAATTAACTACCCACAAATCCTATAAATACCATACAATTCTTCCATTTACCTCACACCAACATTCTTATCTATCTACTACTACTCTCAATCTCCATCTCGTATTCTTTATCTCGTATTCTCGATCTTTCAATCAAGTGAAATGGCAAACCCGGATCACCCAAGCGACTACGACTTCACTCTGAGTCCCGCTTTCTTTCCTAGCACACAAGAAAGCGAGACTCAAATGCCGGATTCGGAAATGCCACAAGTTCCACAATGTCAAGGTGAAGGGGCATTCCGACAAGCTCCTCCACCGAAAATGCTCACCTCCGACATATTCACGAAGCATTACAATAAGGGTCCGGTGGTGAATGATCATTGCCAAGTTACGTGCAATTATTGTCCGAAGGTGTACAAGTGGAAGGCGAAGGGCGGTTATGGGACTTTGCAAACCCACATGCAAAAGAATCATCCGGAGAAGCTCGGAATATCACGGGGACAAACACAATTGTCCCACGGGTTTGCATCCTCTTCCGCTCAATCTCCTTTATTTACTTATAATCATATTGATGAATCTTTAGGATTAGCCAACTTAATTGCATCCAAAGCTTTTCCATTTTCTTATGCGGAATCTATTAATGTAAAAGAATATAACACTACTTTTCTTCAACCGGCTTATAAACCAACTTCTCGTAAACAAGTTTCGAAATTAATTTCTCAATCTTATGAACAAAAGAAACAAAATATTCTTACTATTTTACAATCTTTTTCGCATCAAGTATCAATTTGTAGTGATATTTGGAGTACTTTATCACAAAAACATTTTTACTTGGGCATGACTTTACATTTTATCGATAATGATATGTACTTGCATAAATTTGTTATTGCATTTCGCCATTTTAATGAAAGACATACTTCCGTCAATATTGCTAATTTAATAAGAACGGTTTTACAAGAATTTAATTTACAAAATCGAGTTTTTTCATACTCATTTGATAATGCTTCATCTAACTCCCGCGCCGTAAACAATTTTGTGGGAATGCGGGTCAACTTATAAAAACATCTTTTACTCACCAAAGATGTGCATGTCATAATTTTAATTTATGTGTCCAAGATGGCCTAAAAGTTTTACATGAAATGTTGGAACCTATAAACTGTAATAACCGAAAAATTTAAACTCCGTTTAAGACCGGATCAAACCGGACTCCGATCCGCCAACCTAAATTCTTTTAACGAAAAATAACACGATATTAAATTCTATCATTTTATGTGACCTTGATTCACATATAATGATAACATATATAATTCAGTAAATAATCCCGTAATTAATTTCGTACTTTTAACGATTTCGGGTGAATAATTAATCTTTCAGCCTTTGGTTTAATTGATGAGTTGGCCCAATGGACCCGGCCCAAAAACATTTACAACCAGCCCATTATCTAACCATTACCTTAAGCCTAATTAACTCTAACCTAATCAGCTTAACCCTAAACTAATCGACATCCTAAACACTACCCTTACCCTCCCCTGTGAGAAGTCTCGCCGCTTCAACCCTCAGCAGCAACTCCCGAAGTCCCAATCCGCGACCAACCGCGAGACCGGCAGCAACCCCGCAGCCACCAGAATTTCCTCCCGCCGGTTCCGCCAACCACCACGTGAGCCGCTGTCCTTGCCACCTCGTTCCTTCCTCTCTGTTCTCGGATAGCACCAGTCGGGAACACTTACTTTAGTCGACAACAGCAGCAAAAACCTTTCCTCTACGCCGGAACCTGATTTGTATTCATCAGCCAGGTGAGTACCGAGTCTTTCCCTTCCTTCTGCAGTATCCTCCGCCTCACGAACCATCTCTTCTGTACACACATATCTTCACATTCTTCCCTCATCTTGAGTCGGTGATGCTTTGAACCACCGATAATCCGACCGTTTCACTTTAGCGTAACAAGCTGCTTGCCATACCTACCCGTCTTCTCTGCACGAGCAGACCATCTGCATCGGGCCTTCCTTCTGCACCCTTATCGATAGCAAGGTAACTCCTCACCCTCCCTTTTCTTTGACCTTTCTATCTCTTAGCGTAACCGACCTCGCTTCTCTATCATTCGGTTACGAGCAGATCCCACAGGAGGAGAGTCGATCCAAGGTACGAGCCTGCAACTTCCGAGCGCATTCTCCATTACCTCCGGCGTCTCCGCAGCAACAGATGAACAGCCATTATCTCGGCGAGGTCCGTCCTAGTTTTACTCGCAGCCGACAAAGTTTGGAACCAGTGCCTCGTTCCAACATCGGATCGTTACTGAAGCTTTGCCACTGGTGAGCCCGTCTTCATTACCTAGATTGCACAGTAGAGTGGAGGGTAGAATTAAAGTGGTTGTTTATGGGTGGGATTAGCTTTATTTGTGAGCCATGGAGTATATTATAAGTTTTATTATTGTTTTGAGTCACAAGTGAATGCACTGATATGTACGTGGATAATGGTTTAGATGATATGTACGTGGATAATGGTTAAATTAAGGTTTAGATAATTGTGGTTATGGATATCATTAGTGGGTGATCTCATATTTTAACTATATTATATAAAATAAGTACACGTAGGTGTTAGTTAGATTAAAATGTGTATAGATTTATTTCCGTCAAGTATATGTACGTTAATAAAAGATATATACGAGTAAGGATTTGAACCTTGGACTTTGGTTGAATTTAGTGGGGTTTGTTTTTAAAGTTGGGCATTATGAGTTTAGTTTTCGGTTCTGGTAAGAATCATACTAACTTAGAAGTTGGACACTTCTAAGAGAATGGGCATCATATTGACCCAAGTTTTCTATCATAAACAGGTGTTTTGAGACCGTAACCTTGCGGGTCGTGTAGTAGCGTTTTGAGACTTTGACTCGATTCAAGTAAGTCCTTGCGACTTACTTAGCTGGTTTCTGGATATTAGTTGGGTAATAATGGTTGTGTGTGCAATGTGTGTTATGATAAAAATAACAACTTGTTAGGACGACCGTGGTTATTATGTTTTAAGGCCCAAGTGTATGTATAACGGGCCGTGACATCACTGCCCAGCTCTGCCAGGAGACTGGGAGGTTCTCTATACCCAGACCATATAGGTACACGGTGAGATGCATCGGATCCATTCCTTATGGGTACACGGGGGCGGAGGCGAGGTTTGGGAATCCCTCGTGTCACAAAATAAGTATCATTAGTGAGAGTGAATGACTTAAATGAAGATAATAAATGGATTGTTTGAAAGCATGATGAGTGTTTATTATTTTATGTGTGTGTGTGCTATTATTATTCTTCTAATGTTTAGATAACTAGCTAATGGTTGTTTTGTTGTGTTTTAAGATTTACCGCAGGTTAGAACAGCGGCTGAGTGATCCGGAAGTAGTGGTCAGCCGGGTCTCCGTACTCCTTAGAGTGGGGGTTTCGGTTGTTGCTTTGTTGTCCTTTCCTCATGTTAAGACAGTTAGTCTTTTCCGTCGTTTAAGTGTTATAGGCTGTTAGACTTTGTTGCATTCATCTTGTTAAAAATACATTTTTATGAATTTCGGTTTTTTTTTATTTGTGTCTTGTTGCAAGATCCTAGTAAAGTTGTTGTCAAATTGAGGTCGGGACCCATTGTGAGGTCCTAACCAGTAACGTCCCGAGTTCTGAGGATTCGGGGTGTTACAACATGGTATCAGAGCGAGGTTGGCAACAATGACACTTGAAATCTTTTGAAAGACCGAATAAGTACTTAAGCAGAACCCGAAAAGGGATTTGAGTTTTAAAAAGGACTTTTGGTGTTCAAATGCATGCATAGTCTGGTGGGTGATAGAAAGTACGGCTGACCACCACTACTACCGCGGATCTCAGTGCTTAGTATGGACTTTAGGTTTTCACTTTAGTTGGAATTTTTAGCTTGATTATAAAGATATGTGATATAGATGAGTATATGGCGAAGATTAGTAGTAACTATAGTTATGTTATGTCCTTAACGGAGGTAACATAATGAGTTTCTCACGCCTTTGACACATCTAGGTAGATTTTGAAGGGTGTCAACGTGAGGATTAGTATGCACCTCTTATGTGCATTAGAGTAGACAAATGACGGACAACTCCTTCGAGCTTGTTGAGGAACGTCGAGACGGAAAAAGTGAAGACTAAAAGACAACACCAACGACGATGACAAGTAGGGAACCCCGAGTCAACTCAATAAGACCAAATGAAGAAAATACACGAGTGTAGTTCCGGAAAAGCGTTTGCTGACCGAAAAATGTACAAATTGGAAGAGACAATCATAGGTTCTTTCAAGTGTGGTGTAAAGCAACGTTACAAACAAAGCGGATACCTTCAGAAACACACATGAGCATGAAAGTCAAGGTGAAATATAGTAGCAATCCATACAAGAAGCATTGAATCTAAGTTTACTGATGGACCAGAAGGTGAAAGTTTGAGGCTAGAAGCAGAGCGGAAGATGATCACTCTCGACGAGCTACTTGCCACCTCAATCAAGATGGAAAACCGAGACAAACATAAGCGTAGAAGTCAAGATGAGATACATTGTCCATCCCGATACGAAGAATTTAAAGAGGCAAAAAAGGAAAGCTTACAGGTTGCTAGAAAGGGGAGGCAGATTTCACCAACATGGAAGTAGTGTAACCTCCTAGAACACATAAGAATTACAACAAGGATCGGGATACAACAAAGACCGGATTTCTATAAAGGCGGAAGTACAAGCAGCACCTCAAGGGAGGAGGGTGTAAGAGAATGGTTTTGGTGAAAAAGAGGGCCTCTAATAATTTATCACTCACGAAGGGATTTAAGCTAATAACACTAGCGGGTCATAACAGAGAACCGCCAGTGGACAATAACTCGGGTAAAAAGAATCATGGAGAAATGCCTACAAGTTATCGTAGAAGAATTTATAAGCCCGTTGTCGGAAGATGAAAATACAACTAGATTCGTAAGAGTATAGTGCTCTTATAGGAGTGTAATTTGTAGAAGGAGCTAAAGGAAAATAAATGGAAGAGATAATATTTTCACCTTGTATATCACACCTCAAAAGAGATAGAAGAAAAGTAAGTCTACGATCTTATAGAAGGTCAACTACAGACTAATTGGTAACAATAGAGAATTTACACGTGCTGACTAACTAGTGATGGTTGGTTGACAAATAAGAAGAATAACCACAAGGCTATAAAGGAAATTTTCCGACATTTGGTGAATATCTTCCAAAGATCAACGACGACAATGGTGAAGTTAAATCAATACAAGTACTAGTAGCCTTGATGGTAACATTGAATGAGTCCAATCTGATAACTCTAATAAAGAAATTAAAGAGAAGCTCTTGACGGTCGGTAATGAACATTGATGATAGAAATGGTGTAAAGAAAATTGTTGTGAGTAGTTACTTACTACTGACTAAGGAAAGATACATATCAAAGTTAGTATGAAGGGATCCAAATAAGAAGAACTAGACGAGTAAGAAGAAACAGATGATTGTGAACATGTTCTATGTCTTAACATTCCAAACAAGTAGGACTGAGAGTGCTCCTCCGAGAAAAGGTGGGGTCAAACTGTCAAGAATGACAGGGGAAACCCTTGTGATTAAAAAAAGTGATATAGAATAATTGGAATTACAGAGGAGGCACAAACATAGAGAGTATGATTTAAAGCCTTGGTGAAATGTGTGGTCGAGTTGTGAGGTGATTGCAGATGGAATCTACATGTTGGCTAGAATAGACAGGTGAAGGAGTAAAGTTGATGACTAAAGGTTGTTATATGGATCCGGTATTTCCCCAATAAGATGATTACCAAAAAGTGCATATATAAAAGTTAATGAGAAATGGAGGTACTCCAATGAGAACTGAAATTGGACTGATAACATAAGAGTTGATGAACGTAATAAGACCAACCAACGCGGTTCGTAAAGCGAGTACGAGGAAACTCAAAGGGGTAATTATCCTATTGGGTGGTAAGATTTAAAGAAGGTAAAGCGACACGAGCATAAAGACAACATAATAAATGCGAGTCAAGAACTTTGATTTTTGAGAAAATCATATACAACTGAGATTTCTTATGCAAATGGTACCGAAAGGTGTTTAATAAAAGTCATACATATCGGACCGATAACACTAGGATGAATAAAGTATAAACCAAAAGAATAACTTAACCAGTAAGAAGGAAAGACATGTATCAAAAGGCGGGTCTTGCTAAATTGGAATAAAGTGTTGAGATGAGGATGCCTTTGTAGAATCTATGCAAGAGTACAATGTAACTGAGGTTCCAACATGAAATGGGCAGTAATGATCAACTGAAAGTTGAGACCGATTCAGGGGAGGAAATTGTTATAAGACGAGTCACCTAGTAGAAGAGTTCACAAGACAAGCTTGAGAGACCAAAAGAGAGAAAATGTCGACCCGGATATGAGGGTCTAAGGTGCATGGAAGGGATACCTACAATGGAGTGTAGAAGAAAAATGTAGACTTTACAAGTGTGGAGAGGTTTTGACCTCCTCAAAGATATAGGAATTTGAAAGAAATCGCAATGCCGATATCAAAGAGTTGAAGCCCTGTAGCGAAAACCACGGAGTATCATGAAGGCAATATTGTCGGTAACACCAACGAAGGAATGTATATATGAGAACGGCCTTTGTGGACTCGAAAGTCCAAGGTAACCTCAATTATTTCTGGACCTAAGTCATCAACGCCGACGGTCCATGCAAGGGGAACTGCAAAGGGATGATAACTAAAGTCATCAGAACTACAAAGACACTTACCAACTATCGTTGAAGACTTGGAAGGACTATATATGTCAAGAGGAATGACCCAGTTGGGCTCGAGAAGTAGAGTTAGCCTAAGGAAATAAAAGTGTGGAAGATAAAACGAATTAGCGAAGTATGAAAGGATTAATCGAGTAAATGATGCTCACCAAGAATTTAACGCTAGTATAGGTATGAGAAAAGTAAGTCCGGGATATTGAGATAAGTCAATTATAGACTGACCAACGTCAACTGAGGACGTGTAAGTGTTGGTTGGTATTGACGAGTAGGTACCGTTAAGAAGAGACATTAGTGACTGCGGATTTAAGAGGTAACTTTACCGATACCTTGGATGATTCTCCAAGTAGGCAACGACAACCTTCTAGGATGATCTAAGGATATGGAGAGAAGCGGATTAGAGGTTGCTTACTGGTTGGTCAAGAACAGACTACGGTTGAGTAAGAGAGTAAGGGTCTGTTTGAAGAGGATCTTGCTAGTATTAAAAGGAAAGTATAGGCGGGAGTGGGGAAAATCATGTTGACCTTCAAAAAGACGTCACTGTGACTAATGGGTGTTACAACAGAAGCGTGGTAGGCCCATAAACCACAGATGAAGAAAATCAGTGTTAGGTTAACTATGATTTCAAGTTAAGGAATTGGATATTTATATGAAAAGGTCCACTTGGGTGTGTGATTTGTTTTGAGTTATATAAATTTGAAAGCTTGACAAGAAGTAGGTGAAAACCCATTAATTAAAGAACAATCCGGTTAGGTCACATTGAGGAAACCGGGCCAGACGGTTTGTATTACAAAGAGCATTAGGCACTTAGTAAAGTGCCGACGGAAGTTTAAGATCATTAGTTCAGAATCAATAGGCGGGAACTTTCAAAAAAAAAAAGAGCTGGAAGTAAAAGTTTTGGTTTGGTAGAGTCATCAAAAGAGCTGGAAGTAAGTTTAGGAAACCTAACCGTTGAGAGAGTATATACTGAATCCGAGACACGTCATCAGCTATGAAGAAAAAAAAAATTTATCCGGTTCATGCTTTTATAGAGTTCTAGTGGTCTAGACGAGGAATCGATGAGACTAATTAGAAAACGGATGAGAGCATTAGAAATGGTTATCCTGGGTACCTTGCGGAGTTAGCCGCTACTTATGTACTGATGGGTTAGTACTCGGATGTTGTGTTCTTTGACTTTTCATGTTCTTACCTTGGAGTGAGTGATTATGTTTTATGTTATGTGTGTCTGAGTATGATGATTGAGTAGTTGCATGGTAAAAAAATAAAATAAAATAATAAAATAAAATAAAATAAAATTTGAAACAAAGATATCCAAAGGAAGTCGTTTGATTAGGTACATTATTCTAAGTTTCGGGACGAAACTTCTTTTAAGAGGGCACTGATGTAATAACCGAAAATTTTAAACTCCGTTTAAGACCGGATCAAACCGGACTCCGAAACGCCAACCTAAATTCTTTTAACGAAAAATAACACGATATTAAATTCTATCATTTTATGTGACCTTGATTCACATATAATGATAACATATATAATTCAGTAAATAATCCCGTAATTAATTCCGTACTTTTAACGGTTTCGGGTGAATAATTAATCTTTCAGCCTTTGGTTTAATTGATGAGTTGGCCCAATGGACCCGGCCCAAAAACATTTACAACCAGCCCATTATCTAACCATTACCTTAAACCTAATTAACTCTAACCTAATCAGCTTAACCCTAAACTAATCGACATCCTAAACACTGCCCTTACCCTCCCCTGTGAGAAGTCTCGCCGCTTCAACCCTCAGCAGCAACTCCCGAAGTCCCAATCCGCGACCAACCGCGAGACCGGCAGCAACCCCGCAGCCACCAGAATTTCCTCCCACCGGTTCCGCCAACCACCACGTGAGCCGCTGTCCTTGCCACATCGTTCCTTCCTCTATGTTCTCGGATAGCACCAGTCGGGAACACTTACTTTAGTCGACAACAGCAGCGGAAACCTTTCCTCTGCGCCGGAACCTGATTTGTATTCATCGGCCAGGTGAGTACCGAGTCTTTCCCTTTCTTCTGCAGTATCCTCCGCCTCACGAACCATCTCTTTTGTACACACATATCTTCACATCCTTCCCTCATCTTGAGTCGGTGATGCTTTGAACCACCGATAATCCGACCGTTTTACTTTAGCGTAACAAGCTGCTTGCCATACCTACCCGTCTTCTCTGCACGAGCAGACCATCTGCGTCGGGCCTTCCTTCTGCACCCTCATCGATAGCAAGGTAACTCCTCAACCTCCCTTTTCTTTGACCTTTCTATCTCTTAGCGTAACCGACCTCGCTTCTCTATCATTCGGTTACGAGCAGATCCCACAGGAGGAGCGTCGATCAAAGGTACGAGCCTGCAACTTCCGAGCGCATTCTCTATTACCTCCGGCGTCTCCACAGCAACAGATGAACCACCATTATCTCGGCGAGGTCCATCCTAGTTTTGCTCGCAGCCGACAGAGTTTGGAACCAGTGCCTCGTTCCAACATCGGATCGTTACTGAAGCTTTGCCACTGGTGAGCCCGTCTTCATTACCTAGATTGCACAGTAGAGTGGAGGGTAGAATTAAAGTGGTTGTTTATGGGTGGGATTAGCTTTATTTGTGAGCCATGGAGTATATTATAAGTTTTATTATTGTTTTGAGTCACAAGTGAATGCACTAATATGCACGTGGATAATGGTTTAGATGATATGTATGTGGATAATGGTTAAATTAAGGTTTAGATAATTGTGGTTATGGATATTATTAGTGGGTGATCCCATATTTTAAGTATATTATATAAAATAAGTACACGTAGGTGTTAGTTAGATTAAAATGTGTATAGATTTATTTCCGTCAAGTATATGTACGTTAATAAAAGATATATACGAGTAAGGATTTGAACCTTGGACTTTGGTTGAATTTAGTGGGGTTTGTTTTTAAAGTTGGGCATTATGAGTTTAGTTTTCGGTTCTGGTAAGAATCATACTAACTTAGAAGTTGGACACTTCTAAGAGAATGAGCATCATATTGACCCAAGTTTTCTATCATAAACAGGTGTTTTGAGACCGTAGCCTTGCGGGTCGTGTAGTAGCGTTTTGAGACTTTGACTCGATTCAAGTAAGTCCTTGCGGCTTACTTAGCTGGTTTCTGGATATTAGTTGGGTGATAATGGTTGTGTGTGCAATGTGTGTTATGATAAAAATAACAACTTGTTAGGACGACCGTGGTTATTATGTTTTAAGGCCCAAGTGTATGTATAACGGGTCGTGACATCACTGCCCAGCTCTGCCAGGAGACTGGGAGGTTCTCTATACCCAGACCATATAGGTACACGGTGAGATACATCGGATCCATTCCTTATGGGTACACGGAGGCGGAGGCGAGGTTTGGGAATCCCTCGTGTCACAAAATAAGTATCATTAGTAAGAGTGAATGACGTAAATGAAGATAATAAATGGATTGTTTGAAAGCATGATGAGTGTTTATTATTTTATGCGTGTGTGTGCTATTATTATTCTCCTAATGTTTAGATAACTAGCTAATGGTTGTTTTGTTGTGTTTTAAGATTTACCGCAGGTTAGAACAGCGGCTGAGTGATCCGGAAGTAGTGGTCAGCCGGGTCTTCGTACTCCTTAGAGTGGGGGTTTCGGTTGTTGCTTTGTTGTCCTTTCCTCATGTTAAGACAGTTAGTCTTTTCCGTCGTTTAAGTATTATAGGTTGTTAGACTTTGTTGCAGTCATCTTGTTAAAAATACATTTTTATGAATTTCGGTTTTTTTTTCTTATTTGTGTCTTGTTGCAAGATCCTAGTAAAATTGTTGTCAAATTGAGGTCGGGACCCATTATGAGGTCCTAACCAGTAACGTCCCGAGTTCTTAGGATTCGGGGTGTTACATAACCGACGTAATTGAACATATTTGGCATTCAACCGACTTAAGAAGAAAATGGAGATCAACTTGTATAGAAAAAAATGTTCCTCCAATTGCTTTTTCAAAAGATATTGGAACTCGTTGGAACTCAATCTATAAACTTCTTAGTCAAGCTCTTCGTTATAAAGATGTTTTACAAGAATTTTCTTCACAATTTATTTCTTGGTCTATTTTAGATGATGAAACTATTTGGCAAACTTGTTTTGATATTTGTAGTGTTTTAAAAGTATTTAGAGGTTCTACTAATATGTTGAGTTATGTTTACATTCCAACCTCTTGTAGTTTTTTAGAAATAGCCGTAAATGTTGCCGAAACTTTACAAACCGGTTTAGGTTTAGAATCACTTAAATATGCGGCAACCGAAATGAAAACAAAATGGCTAAAATATTATGATGACATTCCCCTAGTTTATCTTATTGCCTCCATTTTCGATCCTAGACTAAAAATTGATGGTGTTCGGAATTTTTAAATGCTTATTATGAATGTTTAGGTTTATCTTCTATTAAGAACGTTAATTCTATTACTAGTAATATTCGTGTTGAAATTGTTAAATTACTTCCTTTATTTGAAACAAGTGTTAGTGCTTCTTCCCAATCAACTCTCCCACCCTCTTCTTCTTCTTCTTCTTCTTCTTCTTCTTCTTCTTCTTCTTCTTTCTAAAGCTAAACAAATTTTAGCTAAAAGAACGAAAACACCTAGACATTCATCCGCAAGTGCGGAATTTGAAGATTATCTAACAACTCCTTTTAGTTTTGATGGTGATATTGATAGTTTTCAAGTTTTAGAATATTGGAAGAAGATGGCCCCAAAGTATCCAACATTGGCCAAGATTGTGCAACAAATTATGGTCGTCCCCGCATCAACGGTGGCCGTGGAGCAAGCTTTTAGTCAAGGAGGAAACATGCTAAGCTACAAGAGGAGTCAATTGAAGCCCGATAAATTGGAGGCTCAAGTATGTGTTCAAGATTGGATAAGGGCGGAGAAGAGGTAACAACGGAATGCACCCGTTTATGACTCAAAATCGGATTCCAACTCCGATGATCCGGCCACTACTTCCGGGTCCGAGGCGCAAAGGTAAGGGGGTAACGAAAAAAACTCGGAAGTCCGAAAAAAGGTAAGCAAAGGTAAGAGAACTACGTAGGCTTTGATTCCTCTTATACCCCAAGAGGATACATAGGCAACCGAAAAACTGGTTCAAGCGCTCTCCTTTTTTTTTCAATTACTTCTATTCAAAATAAAATTATAATGTAATAAAAAAAATTGAATGTATAAAAAAATTGAGTAATCTCTTTCATGTATTTTAGTTAGTAAATTTATTTTAGTTGCTTTCTTTATCGTAGTTAGTACTTTTATTTACTTAGTAATTATTTTATTCAAAAGCTAATGTAATAAAAAAAATTGGATGTATAAATAAATGAGTTTGCTTTGTTGTAATTATTTTACTTGGTCTTTTTTATTTTACTTGCTCTCTTTTATATTTATTTACTTAGTAATTTTATTTATAATTGCTTTCTTTTACTATGTAATTATCTTATTCTAAAGCTAATGACAAATGTAATGAAAAAAAATTAAATGTATAAAAAATTGAGTTTGCTTTGTTGTTTTATAGTTAATAATTTTATTTAAGTTGCTTTCTTTTATTTACTTAGTAATTCTATTTAAATACTATTGTAAAGAAAAATTCAATGTATAAAATATAAATTATAAAAACATAGTTATGTGAAATTTCAATCTACAAAACTTTAGTAAAAATTTAAATTGTACAAAGATTAACAAATGCATAATTTTTTAATTAAAATATAAGATACTTATATTATATATATATTTTAAAATTCATGTGTCAAACCACCGGTTTAGGTTAAACCTAAACCGGCGGTTTGATAATTGCCGGTTTAGGTTTAGGTTTGGCCTTTGGCCGAACCTAAACCGGCGGTTTAGGTTTGCGACCCACCTCTACCGTGAAGCAAATGTTGTTTGGGATTTTCTTGTGTCGTTTGATGTTGATTTTCTATTGAGTTTCTATGTATTAAATGATCCACCTAGCGATCTAATTATCTTGTTGAACAATGATACCAAAGGCGTTACTAGCCAATGGCACATCCCCATTTAACTTGCATTATAATACAAATAAACACGGGGCTGACATAACCTTTCTCCGTCATACTTGCCAAAAATAGGACTAGAATAGTTTACTTCAGTTTCACCGTGTAGAGTTTTCGAAAAATCTATTGTTATTTAGATATTTGTCATTGAACTTAAATACTAAATTTTGACGTCATTTTCTAAGACAATATATTTAGTGTTCGTTGGTTGGAGTGGTGAGATTAATGAAAATGGTTAAGGGGATAAAAATGGTTAAAGGTATAAAATGAAATGAAAATGGTTAAATTTCTTTATGTGTTAAAACAACTCTAGCATTATTTACTAAACAAACATAATTTTTTAGAGAAAATTGTCTAAACATTACCCCATATTTTAGGTTGACTAAACTTTAGTACCCCGTGATTTAAACTATCAGAATGGTACCTCACCTATTGAGTCCGACCAAAGATTAGTACCTGGATTAATGTTCATACGTTAAGTTAACAAATCGGATTAAATACCATGGGCAAAATTGTCTCCACATAAACCCTAAGCCCCAAATTTCCTAAGCCCCAAATTTCTATGAAGTGATTCTTCCTTGTGATTTTGAAGATGAAGAAGACGAACCAAAAGCGGAAGATGAATAACTACAGCGAACGGATCTTCTCCATGGCTTCATCCATATCTATTTGTTCATGCCTATAATCTGGTGCAAGAGTCTCCTCTCCCTTATCTTTCGTCTTATTTCCCAAGCCACCTATAGCCCCTCTGCCGCTATCTCTCTACCACATCGTCTCCTCTGCAATACCAACACTCCTTCTTTCGAACCAAGTTTTTAGCCTACAGAAACCGGAGCTCAAACCTACAGCCGCCTGGAGGCCTTTGCTTTGCCGGAAGCCAATACCATGGTTGTCACCACTGTTGCCGGAGATGCCCCTACCTTGTGTTGCTCCACCGGGAAAACCTAGCCTCCAGTCTTCCGTTCACAAGGAAGAATTTTGGTAGAATTGTGGGGCTTAGGAATTTTGGGGCTTTGGGTTAATGTGGAGACAATTTTGCCCCTGATATTTAACACCGATATGTTAACTTAATGTGTAAATAGTAATCCAGATACTAATATTTGGTTGAGCTCAATAGGTGAGGTACCGTTCTAATAGTTTAAATTGTAACATCCAATTTCTAGGAACTCGGAGCGTTACGGGCTAGGACCTCACAATGGGTCTGGACCCTCAGAGTAACAACAACAACATGGGATCTTGCAACAAGGTACAAATAAATGAAAACCAAAATAGATAAAATGTCAAAAGGTATAACAAAAGGAAAACGAAGGACTCTCAACCGAGTTCAACAACAAGCTGAAAAGACATAACAACAAAAATATAAATCCCGATCCCGTCATATAATGTACAGGAACCCCGGATGACCACTCCGTCCGGATCACTCCTCAACATCTCTAACTTGCACGGCATCTACAACGACGGTATAAACCGTTAGCTAACATTCTAGATATCAAAAAGACATTAAAGGCACACACACATGTAAAATATAAACACATGGCTTGCTCGCACACAACCGGTTATTATCTTTATAATAGTCATCCGTTACTAATTCAACTGCTTTTGTGGCATGAGTATCTCCCGAAACTCGCCTCCGTTTCCGTTACCGACAGGAATATATCAGATGCATATATCCATTACTTGTGGATCTGGACGCAAGAGCACCTCCTAGTTTCCCAATTCCGAACTGGACAAGTGTTCACCGCCTGATTATAATACACTTGGGCTAATTATGGTATAAGGTCGTCCTAGTCCGGTTTTCCGTTACAACCATAAAGCAACACATACCACCAATACGGTCAAATAATAAACGTAATGTAGTTAAGTAAGTCCGAGGGACTTACCTGGATCAAAGGTAACTCAAACTCAGCTAAACTGTTCAACTTTCTATAAGAAAAGATCTATGTCTGCTCAGACAAGGCATCACGAATCAGAAACTATCTGAATGCTAGAAGTCTACATACTTCAAGTCTCAATGACCTCTATAAGGTCTACTGCAACGTGCTAGAAGGTTCCTAGTTCTAGTCTCGATGATCTCTAAAAGATCTCCAACATGGTAGGAAGAACGATTCCTAGTCTCAAGATTTTCAAGGAACAACGTCAACAACACAAGCTCAAGGCTCTTAAAGCATAACCATCTCATAAGAATCAACAAGCCACTAACTAACATTCACCCTAGTTCATTTAGGTCCAGCCTAGCATGATCTAGCTCAAGGAAAGGGAAAAGGAAGCAAGGATGGAAGCAACTCACCAAAGACAATAGTTAGTGCAGAGTAGGCGCGGCCGCGGGTTGAAGAACCGTATAAGTGAATATAAAGGATATAAATACTCTAGAAGGGGGGTTGAATAGAGTATGATAAATTTTGCAAAAACCTTCTCAAGGATTTGAAACTAATTTCAAAGGCTTGATGTCGATCTTAACTCTTTGTGACACACTTGATTTCAAGGGCTTTGAAGCTTATTTCAAGAGCCTTGACTTTGTTCACATGAAAAACAAAGTTAGTCACAATAAAGCAGATAAAGTGCGGAATGTAAAAGATCGACACGAGGATATGTTTACGAAGTTCGGCTCTAAATAGCCTACTCTCCGTCCCAGGGTATAGTTGTAGGATCTAACAATCTATTATCAACTTCAAAAGAGTCCTAGATACAACCTAGAAGAAATCCCCTTCTTCTCTCACTGTAGTCAATGCTACGATCTAGCTCCAACTCTTAACCTAGCTATAATAGCCTAGTTACTTCGTAGAGTAACACAACCTTCGAGTATAACACTCTTTAGATATGCCAATGGAGCTCTCGAGTTTATCTCTCTCTAAGGAATAAATATTTTGTATAAAGAGAGAAAAAAAAACTTCTTGGATCGAATGAAGACGCTTTTAGATCTCTTGAAGACTTTGGATATTTCTGTGTAAGCTTCTATTTTTATTCTTCAATCTTCATCTTCATTTAAAGTCTTCTAGGAGGAACTTGTAGCCGTTGTAGAGAGCGGTTGTAACCTTCATATTTTCTCCATAGAACACGCTACTTTGGTTGAGGTGAAGTAGTCGTTGTAAGGTATTCTATCTTCTTCTTCTTCTTCTTCTTCTTCTTCTTCTTCTTCTTCTTCTTCTTCTTCTTCTTCTCCTCTTTGACGCTCATTGAATATCTTCATCACCGTAATCTTCTCTTTGGAAATCAGCCGTTGAAGATCTTTGTTTGTTGAAGATCCTAGATCTTCTTGTGTATCTTTGGTTGTTAAGATCTTTATGAGATATTGTTGTTGGGTTCATGATCTTCTAATCAAATCTTTTGAATATCTTCTAGTTGGCTGGCCAAGATCTTCTCTTAAAATCTTTTTGGAAGATCTTCTTTTTATCCTTTGAAGATCTTTTTGTTGGCTGGTTAGAATCTCCCCTTAAAATCTTGTTCGAAAATCTTCTTCTTTATCCTTTGAATATCTTTTTAATGGATGGCCAAAATCTTCTCTTAAAATCTTGTTGAAAAATCTTTTTGTTATCCTTGGTAGAGATCCTTGATTTGGTTGTTGAGATTTGAATCTTGTTTAAGAAAGCCTTCAGCCGAATCTTCCTTTGCATCACTTTTCAAGGCTTCAGTGTTTATCCCTTGAAACGTGTTTCAAGGTTTCCTGTTTGTCCTTTGAATTCTGTTTCAAATCCTGCGTTCTTCCTTTGAAATGTTTTTCAAGGCCTGCATAGATTTAACAAACACAAACAAGCAATCTAGAAATATGATTGATATTTGTTAGTTTATAAAACCGCTCATAAACGTTAAGTCTTCCATCATCCACATAGACAATTCATAATCAAGGTGGGTTTATCACGGGTGAACAAAGGCGCGGGGGTGGCAACTGGGAATAGCCGTGGGGGCGGGAAAGGTGACAAAGGGGATGTCTGGACCTCCTTTGACAACAGTAACACCAAGAAGACCAAGGCTTTTCCTCCAACCTTCACACGACAGCACTCAACTAACGAAGCTTGGAAACACATGCACAAGCGAGAATCAAGACTCGATCTTGGTTCTTGCTAAGAGGAAAAAGAAGAAAAGAAGAAGAAGGAAAAGATGAAGCATGCAGCAGAGGATTCATAATTAGAAGGGGAACGAAGGGGTGAAGAACTTACAAGATTATGTAGGAGTTTGCTCGGAAAGGTTGCAGCTTTAACTTGAGGTTGAAGAACAGCGTAAGCAATAAGGAGAAATTGAAAGAGAAGATGAGAATATAAAGGGAACGGTTGGGAGAAGAAAGGAAGGTCAATAATTAGGTTTAAAAGATAGAGGAAAGACGACACAAAAGATAGAAGATCGAATCTTCTACGAAAGGAAAGAAGATAAGACGGTTAAAAACAGATCGTACGCAATCTGGGGTTAGCCGCGGCTTGACCTTGTTGCGACCGCGGCAAGAGAGGATGGCCGCGACCGCGGCTCAACGTCACCGCGGGGGCGGTGACTCTGAAAAAGCCGGATGTTACATAAACGACGAGTTACTAAAATCATTCCATTTTTAAAAATAATTTTCTCTAATTTTTAATTGATTTTAAATCATTCCATTTTTAAAAATGATTTTTAACACTTCTACACAGATTTTAATGATCTACAAAGACTCACTAAAAATTGTCCAACTAAAGTTTTTGTTTTCATTTCTATCTATTTCTAGGCATATATAATTGTCAATATATAGACATCCGCATGACTGACAATAGTCTATTATATGATACTGATAGGGGCTTGAAATGACAAGTTAGACTAACGGGTAGCACATACCTATATATATAGAAACATAAATCTCAATATGATAAGTTAGATTAATACATACCTATACATAACATATTCTTTTGTTGTCTTAAGGCTCTTGTCAACCAAATTCTTCTAAAGTATACAGAAAGCATATATATTTATATATATAATTTAATTAATATTTACAAATACTAGTCAATCTGAATCACTCTTAAATTCACTCACATACTAATATTATTTCTTGTCGATCACACTCGTGCTGCGTATGAGATTAACTCTTTCTTAGTTTATTAAAAGTTTAATCTTATAGTTAATGAGTTATTAAGATATGTCTCTAAGGCTACTATAAAATATTATAAATTCAATTAAATTTTATTCAAATATATCTCTAGATATGAAATATTAAAGTTTACGCTTCTGCTAACACATTTATATTCCTTACGATGGAATCTATCAACCATGAATATGATAACAATAATAAATAAAAATGTATGTTAAACTTGGATAAAAATGGCCTCTAATTATTTCGATTTACAAGTGGGTATCTCGATGGCTATTTATGCGATTGAATTTATCATTTAATGCAGGCCTAATTAAGTATTTTAAATTTTAAATGCATTGAATTGAAGAAATCTGTTGAAGGGGATTCCCCGGGCAAATATAATAAAAGTAAAACTTTTTTGAGATTGGACACGATAAGTTATTTTTAATAATAGGAAGAATCTCACGTTCGAGGAAGACTCGTTGTTTAAATTACCGACTTTCATGAAAAATATGTAGTTTAACTGCACGATTTCTTTATTATTATTTTTTTGTTCATAAGCCGCAAATTGAACGGTAGTTTACTTGATTTAAAAAAAATTTAAAAAATGTTTTGTAAGGATAAACGCGATTTCAAGTTGCGGTTTCCTTGTATTTTTCAAGTTATAAAATCACAGTTTTAAATTACGATTTTTTCATACAAACTCGTTATTTTAAAGAAAAAATTGGGTCTTCTCCGAAACTAATTGTCTTCCTATTTTTATCAATATTTTTCATTCTTACTTAATCTCGGAATAATTTCAATTCTTTTATTTTGTGAAAAAATCCATCTTAAGGTATATATGAGGCAAAATCCTTATTTGAGATATAATTAAGGATTTGTAGTTTTAAATTATTAGTTTTTTTTTAAAAATTTTGTATTCATAATGTTTTTAATTGAATAAAAAATTTCAATATTACATTTATTGGTTAAAATTATAATGATTTTGAACAAACCATTATTTTTTAGAATACTATAAGACACACAATATTACTTAAAGTATTTTTATCATAACAGAATACAAGAAAGAATAAAGTTGAATAAAAAAATTTCTTTCTATGTAGTTTTTTAAAATTGTGTAAGTATAATTTTCTTTTTGATATTATTTTTAGAAAAAAAAACTTATAAATTGAATTTAATAAGACCAACTTATAAATTTAAATTAACAAATTGATATTTTAATTAACAACATTGTACTATTTTCTTGTTATCAAGTTATTATAATATTGTGTAACTATATTTAATTTTTTTATGTAACATTCAAATATTATTAAAATTAAATTATTATAAGGATGATGTCCATTTTCATAAATTTTCAGTTTTGATATGTTTAGCTTATTAAAAATCAGCTAATTTAATCAACTACTTATTTAATATATTCAATCAATTTAATTTACAATAAGCCTCAACTTTAACTATTATAAGCTCGTGATTTTAAAACGGTCCTTAATAATATGAGATCCAATATAAACGTAATGATATTTTGGAAAAAGAACGAGAGACCCACCATTGCTACGCTGAGGACGGTGCCGTCTTGTTCCTTGTAGGTTTGATTCAATGAATGCAAGTCTCTAATATGAACTACTCAAGCTATACATAGCACCAAACAAATAAATATTAATACAATATATATATATATATATATATATATATATATATTATATTGTAATAATATTTATGTTCAATACTCTATCTAACCTATTTTATATATCGTCTGAAGCTAATATACACTAAAAAACACTATAGTAAGTGAAAATTTCTTTAAACCTAGTCATTGATGAGAATTATTTATCCTTTATTTTTAAAAAAAATTTTAAATCAATTTTTTAATAAATATTAGAACCAATTTTCTACCTTTAAACATCAAATAAAATGGAGGGAGAGAATATATAATTTTGTAAGGTAGCAAAGAAAGTCATGTTTCATGAGGTTCTACTCTTGCATTGGATGATGAATAATCCAATCTCGTAGGTCCACGTGGGTATAACAATTCGAATTTTGTTTAGAACCGTGTAAAATATAAATGATGTTGATATTATATGTCAATTTTCGCCCTTATTTTTTGGACAAACAACTTTTATCGAGTTAGACGAATACATTGTCGAGATGGAAACAAGTCATTCATATTATTATTATTATTATTAGTATATTTTATTTTATTTTTTTTATTTTAATTTTTTTTATTTTATTTTCATATTTTTATACTTGAAAAGAACGTGTTCAAATCCAGCAAAAGAAAAGAAAAGTTAAAAACCCTTAAATATACTTTGCTAAAAAAGATTAAGACATGTTGGATTACGTGAGATTTCATTAATTTTATTTTTGTGGTAGTCATTTTATTAGTTTGTTGAAAATAAAAATATTAATTAAGATTTGGTATAAGATTTGGGAATAGATTTATATGATAGATTTACATAAAAATACGAACATTAAAATATTTTTACAATATAAAAGTTATGATGAAATGAGTAAACCTCGAAGAAGACCTCAAAACATCTCTACTAACTTTTTATAACCTCCTAAAACTAAAAACCCTAAAATTTGACGTATATGTCCTTTTGTAAAATTATGTTTTCGTGAGCTTTTATAGATCGTCTCACGTGTGAAGTAGAGTAGTAGATATTTGTAGGTAGACAACTAAACACGTAGACCCTCTCTAATGACTCGTGATTGTTGTCTAACCTTGATTCTCACTCTTCATAACAAGAGATATCACCAAATCATTCTATTGACCGTACAAATTGGAAAATAGGTCACAACAATGTTAAGAGCAATTATAATTGTAAAAAGGGTAGGAAGGGGCAATATGTATCAAATATAACGTGAATATTCGAGACAAACAAGTGTTTCATCGAATGATACATGATGTACATTTGTGGAATATGACGCATCCACGACAAATGTGTTGCTTTAGAAAAAACCATCTCAACAACATTAATAAGAGTTGGATCTTTGCGTAGCACCTCAAATCTCACACTCGGGATGCTACGGGTTAGGACCTCAAAATGGGTCCCGATCCTAGCTCGACAACAACTTTACTAGACCTTACAACAAGACACAAATACCAAAACTGAATGAATGACATGCAATGTCATGATCCAACATAAGACTCTCAACCGAGAGTAACAATAAATCATAAAATCATCTACTAACGTCAACTACTGAAATGAAAGCAATAAATCCACACCCGTCCTAACTATTAGAAAGAAGAATAACATAAGCACAAACACGCACAATGCGGAAATGAAAACACAGAGCATGCTATCACATAATCCGTTTATTATCTTCATTAAGGTCATACACTTCTAATTCCAATTATGCTTGTGGCACGAGAAGTATATGACTCTCACCTCCGTCCCCGTATACCAACATGAGTAGTTTGGCGCACCTCTCCGTATACCATGGTGAGTGGTTCAGTACCCTCCCCGTATACCATGTCTAGGCTAGTCGCGGAGCACCTTCTAGTCTCCCACGAAAATTGAGCAGATGAGGCCGCCACCCGTTACACTTGGGCCAATACAACATGTCATCCAAATTTTCATAAATATAACACATACAACATACATCATTCATGTCATTCAAACAATATAAGACTGCAACTAAGTAAGCCCAAAGTACTTACCTAAATTGATTCAAAATCGCGTTAACATTACTACTCAATTCTGCAAAAGTCAAGTCTCAACATCCTGTTTATAAAAAGAAAAACTGGATCAAGACATATCCAATAAATCTTAGAAGTCTCTAACTTCTAAGTTAACAAGGGTTATCTAAGAGAAGGAACCAAAATACTTTTATGTGTAAAATGACCATTTTATATCTAGGTTCGAAAAACCCTAAAAAGTCTAAAAATTCTCAAAATATATCCTTCAACCAAATCCCAAAAATCTTATTTTCTTCCTGGTATAAAAACTTGACAACTAAACAAGAACAATTGTTAGTGTAATCTACACTAATGTGCTAAGTGCTTACTTAAGGAACCACTAAAACGTGGAACGATTCATATTCATACACTATATATGCCACTAAGGTCAAGATCCTTAACTAGGATCAACCTAATCTACTCCCAGTCATGCAACTATAGAGAATGTAATCTGTGATGTATTTCTATTATTCCATTGAATTAATATATATAGTAGTTAGCTTACAAAGGAAGGAGATCATGGGAGTTGATCATGGAGAGAAAATAGGAGAAGAGAGATTACAGGAGTGAGTTTAGGAAAACTTATTCTATACAGATTGTACACTGATTATGTGACTTAATACTTAACATGTCCCCGCAAGATGGACGTGGGTACAGAGAGTCCGATCTTGGACAGAAGTAGATGATGTTTTGCACGAGGTAGAAAATTTGTCAAACAGTCCGCAAGTTGATCAGATGTAGGGACATATGCTACTCGAACCAAACCGGACTGCACTTGTTCTCTAATGAAATGATAAGCAAGGGCGACATGCTTCATCCTTGAGTGAAACACAGGGTTAAAGCTGAGGTTTTTAGCACCCTAGTTGTCACAAAATATGACAGGTTGGGATTGAATTTTGACGCATAGTTCATCCAGCAGCGAGTTGATCCAGGCAAGTTCAGATACAACGTCAGCAAGTGCTTCATACTCGGCCTCTATGGACGATCTGACGACAATTTTCTACTTTTGTGAAGACCAAGAAATGGGAGAGCGACTGAAGAAGAAAACATACATGGTTATGGACGTGTAGTCATCTTTGTTGCCCGCCCAATCCGAATCAGTGAATCCATGGAGGGAGCTGCCATCACTGTTGTGAATTGTTATTCCCCGATTAATGGTGCCATGTAGGAGACGCTTTAAAGCTAACCAATGCACGGTGGTGGGAGAGTGCATGAATTGAGAGAGCTTATTCACTACAAAGCTTACATCTGGGCGGGTGAGAGATAAATATTGTAGAGTGTCCACAACTGTGTGGAATTCAGTGACATTTTCCAGAGCAAAACCATCAGTTTTGGTGAGAGATGAGTTTGAATCCATGGGAGTACGCATGGGCTTGACTTCGTTCATTCTAGTTTTGACAAGGTCATTGATGTACTTCCATTGACTCAAGAAAAGACAATAAGAGTGTACTTGTACTTCAACCCCTAAAAATTAAGAGAGAGTACCTAGGTCTTTTAGTGAGAATCTGCTGGATAAGGTTGCAATGAAGGCTTCCAGCATGGAAGTCGCTTCCGGTGAAAATAATGTCATCAACGTAGACGAGAATGTATATGGTGATGGAGTTGGTCGTAAGAATAAAAAGGGAAGAGTTTGCCACCGAATTGACGAAGCCAAAGGAGATGAGAAATTGACGGAGCTCCTTGTCCCAAGCCCTCGGTGCCTGTTTGAGGCCATAAATGGCCTTGTGGAGTTTAAAAGACTGATTCCAGTTACGACGTGTCGGTGAAGCCTGGAGGTTGCTCCATGAACACGTCTTCTTCTAGGGTACCTTGTAAAAAAGCATTGTTGATGTCCACTTGTGGAAGGGGCCAGACAGACTGAACGGAGAGTGCAAGAATTGTACGAACCGTGACTGGTTTTACCATTGGACTGAAGGTCTTTATAAAGTCACAACCGGGGCGTTGATGAAAGCCCTTTGCAACGAGACGTGATTTGTACCTCTCTAAAGAGCCATCAGGGTTAGTCTTTACTCGAAATACCCACTTGCAACCAACTACATTAGTCGCAGATTGACGAGGGACAAGAGTCCAGGTATGATTGGCACCAAGGGCATCGGATCTTTGGTCATGGATAGACGCCAATCGGGATCTTTAAGAGCTTGGGTAATGGTTTTAGGTTCGGTGCGGATGACGAGATGAGAGTGAAGGTTGAGCTTGGATATGGGTTTGGTGATGTGATTCTTTGATCGAGTGATTATTTGGCGAACCGGAGGAGTAAGTGCCGATGATGACACGTTAGGGGATAATGGTGAAGGGTGTGGATTTGTGTTAGGGAGAGACGATGGAGCTGGTGAGGATGACGGCAGAATGGTAATGGGACAGTTGGTGGGAGTGGGCTGGAGTGAAGGGGTAGGAGACGTAGGGTTAGGAAAAAAATGGGAGTGCGAGAAATGGGAAGAGGAATGGGCTGGATTGAATGACGGGGCGGTAGAATAGGTTGGTGGGCAATCACTAGGGGTTTATTAGGATTAGAGGGAAGGGTGGTGGTGGGCCCAATTAGGGGATAATCAAAATTAGTGTATATTTTGTGTGTTTGTGGGCTTAAGCAATAGTACGCACTTTGGGAAAGGGAGTAACCGACGAATACGCAAGGGATGGACTTTGGATCCATTTTATTGGTATTGTAGAGAGTTAATAACGGGAAACAGGGCCTCCAAAACTTTTAAGTTTATCATAATCAGGCATTGTTCCAAAAATGTTGAGAAATAGAGATTTATTTTCAAGAGTAGGGGTGCGCAGTCTATTAATTAATATACAGCCGTTGAAAAGGCGAGAGACCATAATTTGTGTGGCATGCAGGAATGGAATAGAAGTCATAACCCCATTTCGACAATGTGCCTATGTCGACGTTCGGCATATCTATTATGTTGAGGGGTGTGAGGTGGTGATGTGAGATGGGAAATTCTATTCTCGGTGAGGAATGACCGTAAAGCGATATATTCACCACCATTGTCAAAATAGAGCGTTTTTATTTTGGAATTGAATTTGTTCTATACTAATGCCTTAAAGGTGACGAAAATTTGCGTAGTGTCGGATTTATGTTTGATTGGGTAAAACCAAATATATTTTGTAAAGTGATCAACAAAGATAACGTAATACTTAAATCCATCAAAAGATAATACTAGACATGTCCAAACATCCGAAAACAAAGCATCAAGAGGAGCATTTGATGTGATAGATGAGACATGGAAAGGTAATTTGTGAGCTTTATTTGAAGAACAAGCAGTACAAAAGTTGAAAACCGAATCAAGACTAGTGATAGGAAATAACTTGCGAGGAGTTTGAAAAGTCGAGGCCGATGGATGATCCAATCGGTGATGCCAAGTTGACCCGAGGGAGTGGCGGATGGAGTAGACGGAGGGAGATAATGTAGGCCAAGAGTAGAGACCGTTCATGAGTGGTGCTCTAAGGAGGAATTGTCCCTGCAGAGATCCTTCACAACAAAAAAACGAGGTGAAAACCAGATTTCAACTTGATATTATTCTGTGAATTGGGAAACTGAAATTATATTTTTAGAAATATCATGAACATGTAAAATATGATTTAGCTTAAAAGAATTGGATGCAACTGTAGGGTGGAATTCCCGACATTAAAAATAGAGAAGGAGTTGCCATTACCAACTTGGAGTTCGTCGGTGTCATAGTATGGGTAGTGATTGGAGAGGTAGCAATGTCACTAGCAACATGATGCGTAGCACCGTTGTCGACTAGCCATTGATTGCTGGGAGAAGGGGCGACTACAACATGAGCTTGAGGTGGGTATGCGGGAGCGTGGGGTTGGGGTGGGTAGGGTGGTCGATTGAAGGTGGAGCGAAAGTGTGAAGGAGGGCGAAGGGAGGGTGCGAGTTGGGGGAAAGTAGGGCAATAAGCTAGTACATGGCCTTGGACGTTGCACCATTGACAATGACCTAGGAAAGGACGTGGTTGGGAGGGCTTGGAGGATGACGACCAGCTAGGGGGGAGGACGGCGGGTAAGAGGATTGTGGGTAGGGTTTGCCCTTTGGTTTTGATTGTTTGGAGAAATGTTGGACAGTCATAGCAGACACACGAAGAGAGGAGGAAGAGGTTTTGCATTTGAGGTAGGTCTCATGGGTAAGTAATTTTTCATGAAGGATAGGCAAAGCATTGGAGTCATCCTTGGCTTTGATTCCATCAATGACAAACTAATATGTCGAGTCAAGACCCCTAAGGGCTGCGTCGGTAATATATTCTTGATCTAGTGGTTTACCGAGGGAGGCGAGCATATCACAGATGCCGGAGATCTGTTGCATATACTCGTTGATAGACAGAGAGCCCTTGGAGATAGAGTTTAGTTTTTCACGGAGAAGGCTGATGTGAGCACAAGAGAGTTTAGCGTAGGTATCCTCCAAAATAGTCCAGACTTGGCGGGATGTGACCGCTCGAGTGACTAGGGAGGCAACCAAAGGAGAAAGAGTGCCTATGAGACCGCCCTTCAAAAGCTGATCCTGGCGATGCCAAGTGTTGTAGGCAGGGTTGGGCATGGTGGTTTCACGGAGGGTGAGGGTTTCGGGTGGCGTAGTGGTTGTAACACCCCAAATCCGCGGGACTCGGGATGCTACGGGTTGGAACCTCACAATGGGTCCCGACCCTTAGCTTGACAACAAGTTCACCGGACCTTTCCAACATGGCACAAATAAAGGCAAAAACGTAAATCATTTTTAATGCAAGTGATGAAAAACCCGAAAGAAACAACAACAGACTTCAGCCGATTTACAACACAAACCAAACGCCAAACAAGCGGAACACGAACGTAATAACCGAAAGACAAAACATGAGACAACTCCAAATTCAAAACCCTTCCTAAAATGTACGGACCCCGGCTGCCCACCCTTCCGGATCTCTCGGAGCATGCCTACCCTACAAGGCAAACTACAACATTCGGTATAAAACCGTTAGCTCACATTCGAAGCATTAGAATTAAAGGGAAAGGCACAAACACAATTAATTCAACATAGTCACACAACATACTCAAAGCACACAAATCCGGTTTATTATCTTTATTTATTAAGTCATATCCCATTCTAGTTCAACTTCTTTTGTGACACGAGAATCCTCCGAAACTCGCCTCGGTCCCTTCTTCCGGCAATGGAACGGTCGGATGCCTCCGACCGTCTAACCAGCACGGG
>BSUD01000251.1:0-11504 GCA_033239045.1 Fagopyrum esculentum
AGGAAGCTACGAACCTCCTTAACATTCTTCGGAGGTTGCCAAGAGGACACTGACTCAATCTTCGCCGGGTCGACCTTAATCCCCTCAGCAGTCACTACATGGCCTAGGAAAGCCACCTCTGACATCCAGAACTCACACTTGGATAGCTTAGCATATAGCTGGCTATCTTGTAGAATCTGTAACAGTGTCCTCAAGTGTCCGGCATGCTCCTCTCAACTTCTAGACTAAACTAGAATGTCGTCAATGAAGACCACTACAAACTGGTCTAAGAATTCGATGAAAATCCCATTCATCAACTCCATAAATACTGCTGGCGCATTAGTGAGCCCGAAGGGCATTACTACAAACTCATAGTGACCATACCTAGTCCGAAATGCCGTCTTAGGTATGTCCCGATCTCTCACCCTCAGCTGGTGATAACCCGATCTCAAATCTATCCTCGAGAACACTGATGCCCCATGTAGCTGGTCCAGCAGATCATCTATGCAAGGCAGTGGATACTTATTCTTGATGGTGACCTTGTTCAACTCCCGGTAGTCGATACACAGCCTCATCGATCCATCTTTCTTCCTCACAAATAACACTGGTGCGCCCCAGGGAGAGACACTAGGGCGTATGAAGCCCTTCTCTGCTAACTCCTCTAATTGCTTCTTCAGCTCAAGCAGCTCTATCGGGGCCATGCGGTACGGGGCCTTCGAGATCGGTCTCGTGCCCGGCTCTAACTCGATGCTAAAGTCAACACTCCTCTGTGGAGGTAGCCCTGGTAAGTCGTCACTGAATACCTCTGCAAACTCGCAGGCAACTGGTATCTCCTCTACTGTCAGGCTCTTGCGCTCCTTTATGGCATAACACCAGAAGGTCTCGCAACCCTGTGCTATCAATCTGGCTGCTCTAACTACGCTGATAACTGTGCCGGACTTTCCGAGGTCCCAACCTCGGAATATCACTCTGTGCCCCTCCTCAGTGGCGACAGTCACAGTCCTCCTACCAATATCCAAGACGGCTCCATGTCTAGTCATCCAATCTATCCCCAATATTACGTCCTCATGGGCTAAGGGCATAACTAGAAAATCTACTAACCAAATCCGGCCTCCCAGATGAATAGGGCAGTCATAAATCTCTCGGGATCCTCTAACCTTGCCCCCATCTTGTAACCCAACCACAAAAGGTACACCCTCTACTGTAGCTAAGGACAACCTATCTACACATGCATCTGATATAAAGGAGTGTGTAGCACCCGTATCAAATAAAACTCGCACAGGTAAGTCATGGATCCAAATAGTACGTGTGGTCGCAGGTGCTGCAGGCTGCTCAGTGTTCCTCAGCTCGAACACTCTCGATGGTCCTCCTCTGGTGTCAGTGGTACTACTACGTCCCCTGCCACGACCTGATCCCTGTGCAGTACTGTATGAAGCAGGATGTCCTGGAGCCCGGTACTGTTGCTGCTGCTGACTCGGAGCTCGGTACTGAGAAGGTCTCTGTACACTTTTCTCAGCACCGGCAGGAGAAGATCCCTGCTGAGAAGGGACCCTACCCTGACGGCAGAAGGTGGCTCTATGACCCGGCTTCCCACAAGTGAAGCAAGTGATAGGTGGTCTCTGGCAATCTGTCTTAATGTGGTCGCGACTACCACAGTTAAAACACTGCCGATCTCTATTGGGAGTCTGTACTATAGAGTGGTAGCTGGACCTCCCTTGAGTCTGACCTCGACCATAACTTGTTACTACTGCACTGCTACTAGCATGTCTTGTCCTCTGCCGCTTATCCGGCCCACTAGACTGAACTGCTTTCCTCGAAGCTGGCCTATCCCTCTCATAAGTAGAGGCCCTATCCTGATAATCAAACAAGGTCTCACAGCGGAATCCAGCCAGATAGGATCGGGTACTCTCTCTCAACCTCCTGGAGAAAAGGTAAACATGCTGCTCTTCTGGAGGTGTAGATGGTCCAAGCAAAGTCAACTCTTTCTGAAACTTCTTTATGGCTGCAGCAATCGGGATATCCTCAAATCCCGCCTCAATGAAATCCTGGAATCTCTCCCTCCTTAGCGAAACATGCCAGTACCTATCCCTAACAATGTTCCTCATCTGCTCCCAGTTGGTGACTCGGCTACGAATGGTACGCCACCATGAATGGGCATCATCTGTGAAACAGGTCTGCACCAAATCCACCTGTCGATCCTCGGGGCAACGTATTGCCTCCAAAGCAGTCTCTATCTTCCCTATCTAGTGCTCCACCTCTAGCCCTATCTCTCCACTGAATGAGGGAACCTTCTGAGAGTTGAAAGCTTTCAACCACTCATCCGGTCTCGGTGCTCTAGACCCAGTAGGTGCTCTATCAGCATTAGCCCTCCTCTCAGATACAGCCGGCACCTGAGACACTCCCTGTGTCACCTGAGCTGACCTAGCCGGTACCACCGGTGGTACCTAGGTACGCCTCTCAACTCTAGCAGCCTCCTCCATGCGCTCGACGTAGGCTCTGTACTCCCTATACACCGATGCTCCAATAGAAACACGTCCTGACTCAGTAGAACGTGCTCCTTGCGCTCCAAACCTAGCGGCGGTCTCAGGCCTGACCTCGGGGCCTACACTCTCAGCTACTTCTTCTACAGCAGCCTCTGGTATGCTTGCTACAGGTGGGTCCTCTCGAGGAACTCGTCCTCGACCTCTCCCTAGTGGAGGTCTACCCACACGACCACGCCCTCTAACAGCAGGGGTGCTATCAGCTCGATCCTGTCTGACTAGGGGAAGGGGGGGGGGGCGACCCCTACCTCGGCCAGTCACTTGTGCAGCTCTAGTACGTGCCATCTGCACGAATAGTAACAACTACAGTTATAAACTAACTAATCTTTCATACAGTAAAAGTCTATAATTATTCTAAGAATACCGAGATCCGTAGAGGTAGTGGTGGTCATCCGTACTTTCTATCCCAACCCGACTCTGTATGTATTTTAAAACCAAAATCCGCTTTGGAAAACTCAGACCCCTTTCGGGTTCTGTTTATTTACTTATATGACCTTTTTAGAAGATTTGAAGTGCCATTGTTGCCAACCTAGAGCTCTGATACCATGTTGTAACACCCCAAATTTTACAACTTAGGGAGTTACTGGTTAGGACCGCACAGTGGGTCCCGACCTTAGTTTGACAACAACTTAACAAGATCTTACAACAAGGCACAGATAAGGAAAACCAGAAATCATAAAATAGTTCTTAACAATGTATGAATGTGACCAGATCAACTAACAGCCGGAAAACGTAATATAACAAAGTACGGAAAGAACGACAAGGAACAAAGTCCAAATGAAAACCCACAAATGGAGAAACTGTAAAACATCCTAAAGTACGACACCCCGGCTGACCACTACCGTCTGGATCACTCGGCATTTGCTCTAACTTGTGGCAAATCTACACAACATATCAACCGTTAGCTAACTATCCAAATATAAGTAGAATGATAACAACACAAACACAAGAAGAAACAAAAATAAACAAACATCATGCTGGCACTCAACCGTTTATTATCTATTATTTAAGTGATTCACATTATTCAATTTAAGTTGTGGCACGAGAGCTATTAACAGCTCTCGCCTCCGTTCCTTATCCAACTGGGTGTAGGTCTAGCTGACCTCCGCCGGTAGCATCACTACAAACCGAGTATGGACTAGTCCCTAAAGAAACCCCCAGCGCTCGCAAGCTAACTGAGCAGAATGCCACCGCCCGTTACTCTTAGGCCAAGTATAGGTCGGTAATTATATATCACAACCTATCTCTCTAAACATTTCAATCACACACCACTATCATCATTCATGCTCATATTTAGAAGTCAGCTAAGTAAGCCCAAAGGACTTAGCTGATATAAAGCTCGACTCTTTGTAAACCAACTCGCTATGTAAACTGTAGCAACTCAGTTGCCTGCCAAAGGGGATAAGTGCATTAGCACACTCCCACGTAGTTAGAAGTCTAAGACTTCTAAAATAGAATAATGTATTAAGACATAACTAGTTGCAGTAATAATTTAGGGTAAAATGACCATTTTACCCTTGGTCCCGAAATTCCCGAAAATTCTAAAATTCATATCTAAGCTCCTATTTGAGATTCTACATTCATATTCTAACTCCTAAAGTTTCGTTTGGTCCCAACTGACGTTTTTCCTATGTTTCTATTTTTCGGAAGATCATAAAGGTCTAACTTCGATTCCAAATACAAAATTCGTAAAAGCTTATAAAAATTCCGAATTAAATCTCTAGATCATCTATGAGGTTCTATCTAACCTTAGGGGAAATAATTCCTCAAAACTGTTCAGCCATTATTTTTATAAAATTCACAAAGTTGGCTACTACACTTATTATTCCTATACTTCGCCAAAAATCTAAGTTTACCAAAAACTGCTCAACTACCTAACTTCGGAAGCTTATAACTTCTAATCCGACCGTTCATTCCTTCTCAAATTTTAGCATATTACCCTATGCATGGCACTAAACAACATATCAAAAGATGAACGGTAGATCTTATTTCTAAGGCAAGATAACTGGTCTTAAAGATAGCTACTCAACACTAAATTTCTGAAATTAAAACGGCAGTACAAGGATCATGACTATACGTCTCATCTGCAGTATATGGTGAGCGAAATAGAGAAATCAATGGTGCAGGGTCCGGTCCACTGTAATTGACAAAACTATGAGCTACACCTTCTCTTCATGTGCAACTGTAGAGGAGATGAAAGTTGAGTTATTACCTACGTTTAAGGGTTGCAGCGAGAAGATAGTTACGCTTGGGAGGGGTATGGGACTCGGACGCATCTGCACAAGGCTGTAGGACATTACTACATCAGTGTCTCAGCAGCTGGTCCGATCGAAGATGAATAGGCAAGGAGAATGAAGGAAGGGAGAAGAGGGACGAAGACTCACCTCTTAGAGCAGAAGGGCGGTGTGAGCACGAGAGATCTTCGGTTGTGAGGCACGCTGGCTTCTCCCAGTGTGCTTCCTACGTCTGGAACGGACTGAAGTGTAGAAGGGGCTGGCTCTATCTCTTCACAACGAGCGTAGCACAGGAGGTTAGTGTATACTGGAGGTTTCGGCTCTGGACAGATCGACAGCACACATACGACGAAGGTGAAGATCCTGCACGCTGAAGAAGGAAGGTGTGGATCCGAGGTATGAATCTGGACGGAAATAAAATTCAAGTGCAGAAGGAAAGGAGATCAGAAGATGCAAATCTGGCGTGGAATTAGGGTAGTTACGGATCTCTTTCCTTATTAATACAGTAGTTATGTGGAAGATCAAGGGAATGGAGCGTTGCTGAGCTGGAGAAGGCGAGGCAGCACTCCTTTCCTGGGCTGGATCGGACGCTGGGCTGGAGAGGCAAGGCAGCACTCCTTCAGCGGGCATAAAGCGACACTTTTAATAACATTTAGCGACACCTTAAGGTGTCGCAAATATGATATGCGACACTTTGAAAGGGTGTCACAATTTCCGCCGTCACAATTGGCAAATGTGCCAATTGCGACACTTTAAAATGTCACAGCAAATTGAGACACCTTAAGCTGTCACATTAGTTAATAAATTTGCGACACGTATGTATGTCATTGTTTTGAGACATTTGCGACACTTAAGACGACTCACTTCGATACTTGTTTTGTTTTTTTAACACAACTATTTTTGTCACCTCAAGGTGTCGCAATTTACAATTAAGTTACGGAAAAAAAAAATTTAACAATACAATTCTCTCTTTAACACCACTTGTAAGAATATCAAAATGACATATACATATATAAAGAATGTTCCAATACACGAGATTTTCATATTGATTGTTTCACAAACTAGTAGAAATATAAGAAAATTTATTACATTATGAATAGTGTTAATTATACACCTCGTTCAAAGAACATTAGATTAGTCTACGAATTGGTCGTATAGAGAGCAAGGTATCACCAAAGGACTCAAGAATGCTACATCAAAAGGTAACACAAGATAGAAACCATCAGGTAGAAGATTCAGAACTCTTAACTAAATGATCTCAGTGTGCGGAGTCTACTAACTGAACACAAATGCTGTGTGTTGACTTCAGACATCTTAATATGTTCCAAGTTGAAAGAATAATCTTGTTGATCATATCTCTGGCACCAATCAATTAGAGTAACCGGACAATCAGCTTCCAACTTCCACAGCAGACAATTAGTGCAAAGTGCAAACTGTCAAAGAGAAAGCAACACTGATGTCAATTCATTTTACATTATAGAAAAATAACAGAAAATATATCTCTATCTAAGATCTAAAGGGTTGATCACTCCTTCGTCGAATCCATTTCATACCACCTAGATTGCTAACCTTTTTTTCCAATTAAAATCTTAATTATTGTGCATAACAACATTAAACATTCGATACCTGTGAATATACTTTGTTTATATGTCTTGTGCCTGTACAACATCTATTTGCTAGCTTCTGAGGAAGAGACCATTGGAATGGATTCATCAGATTGAGGCTCCTTTAAATTCCCTTTAGAAGCTTCTTTTTTGAACTTGTGATTGTTATACGCAGCAACTCCTGCAATAGCCGCACAAACATACGATAAATGAAAAAGGGTATTAGCAACATATAAATGAAAATAAATATTCCAGATATATATAGTTGATATATCAAATAAAGATTGAATTCTTACCTGATGGTTTAAGTGGAAGGGAGTCAACTCCTGCAATCAATTATGAATCTTCTGCCTGATGGTTTCTATCTTCTGTTAATCATACCTTGCTCTCTATACGTTCAAAGAAAATTTATTACGTTATGAATTCTTACAAAATAGTACAATTACCTTGTGACTCCCAGCAACCGCAACCAAAGGTACTGCATGCCTCTGAGCAGCAAGTGCATCTATATTGAGACCCACAGGAGCTATTAGTCCACATTAGCCATGATTGCATGAGCTCCAACAATTACCTTTACAATAAATCTTTTTTAGTATAAACATTATAGTCTATACAAATCACATAAAGCGCATACATAACAGCAGGTTATGTACCATGTTCACTTGAGATATCATTGCAAATATTGCAGATCACTTGAGATATCATTGCAAATACTGCAGAATAAGTAATTACTATGGTTTGAAGGCCTCTTGCTGCTAATTATTTTGCAACCACATGCCCTTGATACCTAGTAAAGTTACCAAGAATAAGATCATTAACTAGAGAGTTCAGAATAAATTAACAATTGCCAACAAGTTTTGAAAGTAAATTTAAGAAAACCGAAGATCTGAGTTGACTTAGCCTATACTTTTTGTTTAAATGAACAAATTGATTTTGATAAAAATATTGAAGGTAAAGATCAGGGTGTATGAAACGTTTAAGAGGTGAAATGATCAAGGTTTGAATTCAATTTAGCTAGCGACATATACTAAGTACTACTCCCTTATTAATCATAGATCCACTATTATTAATATTGATTTATTAACACTGTGTGATAGTTCTGTTGTCTGGCATATGTAAAACAGCTTCTAGCTTCAAGTAGTGACCGCATAATGAAGTGAGAAATACAATTCTTTTCCTTTTCTTACTACAGAAACAGAAATTTGTAAAAGCAACTCACGTCCTTAAACTGTTCAACATTGCATATCCAGGTTAGCCAGCAACAAGTTATTGTAAACTCGTTCATCGTTAACACATGGAGATTGGGAATCGAGTGATTAAACTATTGTACATTCACATTAAACAACACTTACAGGAAAATAATCACCGGTTAATGCACAATATTCACCAACGCTTGCAATAAAAGCTACTTTACTTCAACATTTTGATCAATTGCACAGGAAACGAAGAGTTAATACCTTCCATTGTCTGCCCTTCTCCAATTCAATGATATCTGCGATCTCAGGATCAACAAGATCCAGTGGCTCATTCAGTTGTTTATCCACTGCGAATCAACAAATGAATTGATAGAAAGAATAAAAATCAACTAAATCATAATTCTAACCTAAACCTACTTTAACAAAACCTTCTACGCATTCGAATTCGCTTCTTCTGCCTCATATTGGAACAACACAGCTGACAGTCAATCCATAAGATTTGAGAAGAAAGAAAGACTAAAATTATAGAAGAGAGAAAGAATGAAGAACCTTGAAGGCGCGCAGACACTCCTCCTTGATTTGGATTGATTTGGATTGAGAGAAGACGAAACTGTTTCGCAAAAACAATGCCTGACTTGGATGAGCTTAACCTAATATTTAGGTTGGGAATTTAGATTTTAAAATTGTTAAAATGAGTAAAAAAGCGACGCTCCAATGTGTTTTAATTTGTGTTATTTGTGACATAAGAAAGTGTTTCTATTTGTTTCATTTGCGACACTTGAAAGTGTCTTTTTGTGCCATTTGCGACATCTATATGTATCTGAAATTTATGACTCATCAACGTGTCTCTAATCCTGCCATTTGCGACACCTATATGTGCCAGAAAATTGCGACACCTTAAGGTGTCGCAATCTTGCGAGGGTTTTACGGATGCAAATTTTTTGCGACACATTGACATAGTGTCGGAAGAAAAGCGTCGCATATAGTCCGCATTTCTAGTAGTGAAGCCTCGAATAACATGCTAAACCTTGAAGCCGCATCAGGACACATATCCAACTCATGATATAATTATCGAACTAAAAGCCCATAATTACTAGAATAATGTAACGAGTATAATGGAATTTCCAATTATCCATTTTCATAATCTTAAGGTCAATTTAGACAAACCCGCAATACGGAAAACGAATAAATTCATAACTTATTCGTTACTAACCCGATATACGATCCGAAAGAAGATACGGACTCCTGGCGATACGGGGAGTAAGAGCACGGTAAGAAACTCCGCGTCCGATGACTTGCGGTCACTACTAGAAATGCGGGCTATATGCGACGCTTGTGTTCCGACGCTATGCCAATGTGTCGCAACACCCTCTCTAAATTGCGACACCTTAAGGTGTCGCAATTTTCTAACACATATAGGTGTCGCAAATGATAGTACATTTTGAGTCACAAATTTTCGGATACATGTAGACACCTTTGTGTGTCGCAAATGACACAAATAACGACATATTTGGGTGTCATTTTTTATTTTTATTTTAACAACACAGAATGGTGTCGCGATATTGAAATCTAATTTTCAGAGGTGAATATTAGGTTACGGCTTCCCAAATGAGACAGTAATGGGGACAAAAGATTTGGACTGATTTTGTTCGGGACTCGCAAATTGCAATTCGCAAACCTCGTTCGCCGTAGATCCGCTCCGCAAGAAAGATACGCTCTCGACATTGTCTTCATGTATGGAGGTTATGCAGCACTCTACTTCCTTCATCCTTCCCTCTGCTGATATTGCGCATACCTCGTCTTCAACCTTCAACTCGCTTTTCATCCTCAACCAGCGCCTCCTTCTTTCGCTCCTCTCATTTGGGAGCACGGTTAGTGTCGGGAATTGAATACACATCGTCTGTTTGAACATTTTAAACAATTAAAAATGATTTCTAATCATATTGATTATTGAATCGTAAGGAAATGACAACTGAAGCCTATTAATCATGTGCTCATGGCAAGTTGATGAAATGGAGCCGTTTGCTTCATGAAAACTCAAGTTAGTGCTCTAGATTCTGGATTTGAATAATAGTTTCAGAATTTACTTTTAATTTTAGTGGTCGTAAGTTTGCATGTAGAGCAACACTGTTGAAAATTTGTGCCGATGGAGGTGCTAACAAGATATTCGATGAAATGCTTCTCTTGTCTCCCGATGAAGGCGTTCACTCATTCGCCAAAGGTTCGGGTTTCGGTTTCTCATTCCCTGTGAAGTTATCCCTCTATTCTACTTCTGATTTTGTTTATATACGAGAAATGAATTAATTTGGTTAGCAACATTAAAATTTGTGGAGCTTAACATTCTAAAATTCTCAAATTTGTTGTTTGAACTATGGGGGAGAGAATCAGAAGGTTGGACTCTTAAAAAGGTATATGATGGATTTGGTAAATGGATAGGTATAAACCAGATGTGATTAAAGGACATATGGACTCCATTAAGCCTGATGTTCTCAACTACTATTCTAACCTGGTAAGGTAGTCATGATTATCTAAACAAATTGAGCTTAACATCCTTTTCTTGGACTTGCAAGGATGCTAATATGATACAACGTTTGAATGATTTTGTGATAGGTCAAAAGCCTTACAAATCTGTATTTTCAATCGTATTTCTTTGCTTTGCTTGGATTTTTCAAAAATTGACAAGCAATGTCTCTAATGCTATATAGAATGTCATCCAAAAGTTGTTATAAGGTTTATTTCTGCATAGTTCTTAAATCCAAATAAAATCAAACTTAAGGTGCTTAGAAATGTGCAGCATTTGTTTTAGTTGCAATCTTGTTGCTATTAACTACTTAGGTTCCCCTGAGATTTTGGAAGTCCTTTTACACTTCACTATTGCTTCTGTTTTTGAAATATAGGTTTTTTATTTGGATGTATTTGTATGAATTGGTTTCTAAATTGCAAATTCCAATTTTGGTTGTACTATCCCCTTCTATGTGGTTCGATGAAACCAAATGCTTAGAGTGAATCTCAAAAGCAAGTGGTCTTGATGTAATGTTGAACTTTGTATCAAGATTATTTATATTAGAGCATAGAACGTGTAGGAGAATATGTCAATTGAGTGGTTAGAATATAAAAATTAGTAAACTTTTCTTATGCATTATGATAGTGTTACATGTATGATACCTAGAGTGGTACCTTCTTCAATGTATTACAGAGGAGTATTTATACGGGAGTTATCATTCTCTTTATAAAGCTCTTTGGGTGAAGCCTTAAAAGAGGTACAAATGGGAGCCACTCAAGGATGATTTGGAGTTTGCTAACTCTAATTTTCCTATGTTTCTTGTCCAAATACCAATGTACAATGAAAGAGAGGTAATACATATATATATATATATATGTATGCTTTAGTATCTTCATCTATAATTTGGAGTTGATTGCAAGTTTACCAGTTTTCAATTAGAGCTACTTGTGGGCTTTAATGGCCATCTGATAGGATCATAATCAAAGTTCTGGATGATTCAACTAACCTAGTAATCAAGGTTAAAATTATATTAAAGTCTATTTATGTTTGTTAAAAGTGAAGCTGTTTTGTTGAACATAATTTGATGTTGAATTGATTGTCTGTGGATGTGAATGGGTAGGTCCCTCCTCTGTGTTGTGGGGTATGTATTGGTGCAAAAGAATATGTGGATTGCAGTGAATGCAGATGAGTGCCTGATGACAAGAATGCAAGAGATGTCACTCAATTTCCATTAACTTATTCATCTACATGATCTAGATATACGATATACTAATAGTAATGATACCTTTTATGGATGAAACAGGGACAACATAACCTAGAGTATTATATGTATATATATAAGCATGTAAACGTAGAAAGAAGCAAGCAAACCAAAAGTATATATATATATATATATATATATATATATATATATATATATATATATATATATATATATATATATATAT
>BSUD01000252.1:0-20080 GCA_033239045.1 Fagopyrum esculentum
ACAGATTCACCTCGACCGAGGTGATCCAGAGAAGTCGACTCGACCGAGGCGAACACCTGGGACGCGGCGAGAATATTTTATTCTTGGCTGAGATCTTTTATCTTTGGAAAGAGATCTTATATTTTTTGGGCTTGGCTCCTGGAAGGAAGAAGATATGCTAAGATCATATATTTTACCTATTTTTATGGGAAGAGATCTTTCTAAGATATCTTATCTTTGGAGAGTAATTTTCCTATAAAAAGGGTCGGATTTCCCACAAATCCGAGATCCGCTATCACCTTGCTTACACCTACTACACCGCTGCAGCCATACTCCAGTTGGGAGATTTGAAGAACCTTTTTGAAGGTTGAAGAAAGGAAGTTTATAGCTTTTATAGCTTTTGAAGGGTTTTTGTAAGATCATCTTAGATTCCCTTCCTTGTTGTTTTGTCTTGTTGGATTTCTATCCAAGGAACGCTTGTTGGTTATATAATTGATTCAGTAATTGAAGCCTTTCTCTTAAGGTTTTCTTGTTCAATTATTCTCTTTCTTCCCATATATTTGATTAATACTTTCATGATGATGAGTGACTAATCTCTTTGTGTGATTCTAGGGTGATTGGCTGAAGGTTGTGGGAAAAACAATGATAGAATGATCTTAATCACAGTAGGACCCTGAAAGTTCGAGTCTTTAGCCTTAACCCTAAGCATCTCGCTCAGTCGATGAACATCTCGGCCGGGGTGGAATTTGGCTGACCGAGGTGACTTATCTGATCCGAAACTGAGAGTTAAGTGTCAGAGTTTGCCAAATCCTATTCTTATTACACCTTTCCTGGTTCAATGCAAGCTTAGGATGAGACTTACCCGGTAATTCCTTAGTTTGTTTACCTAAGATCATAAGTGTAGGTAATAAAGGTTTATCCTTTACTAGGGTTTGAGTGTGCTTTCATCCCATCTTTGTGAGTTAGCCTGAGACTTACCCGGTAAAGGTTGATTCTATTCCCTTAGATGGTGTGTTAGTTTGAGGTTATAGTTCTTTATCTTAATTCCTTGAGACTTACCCGGTAATAGGAATTATGGTTTTGGATTAGTGAGTGGTGAGACTTACCCGGTGATCTATTCCACTTTAGTAACACCTTCCCTTGCAAAAACCTCAGCTTTGTCCGCTTATCTTTAGATCTTGAGTTGGAACCGCAACTAGATGCTTTAATCCCTAGAATTGCATATTTCCTTTATTGACTTTTATCATCTTCGATTGTTTTAATTACTTGTGGTTAGTGATTGCTAAAGCTTACCGTAATTGGACTTTGTTTCACTAAGTCCATGTGATCGACCCCTGGAATTCCTTGCTTTTTACTACGATTGACCCGTACACTGCGGGTTCGCATCCTTGTTTTAAGCTTACGTCTAGGGTTATAAATTTAAAGCTTGCACACACCGTTTGGAGCGAACAAGTTTTTGGCGCCGTTGCCGGGGACTTGGTCTAGACCGAGCCGGTTACGGTTTGCTTTTGGGGCACTTGCCCCCGTGTCTACTAACCACTCTACTTGAGTGACTTTTGCAGGTTCTTTCTTAGCTTTATGCGAAGAACCCGCACTGGGAAGGAAATCGTTCCTTACGATCCCGAACCAGAAAAGACATACAAACGACGCTTAAGAGAAGCAAAGATGGCCAACCAAGACAATCGCGATCTTGAGGCCGAGTTGAAAGAGGCGCTAGAGCAGCTACGCCTCAGCAGGGAAGAACTAAGGCAAGAGAAAGAAGAAACTCGCACCAGGACTGAAGCAATCGAAGCAGATATGGCTGCCTTACGAGACTAATATCAACTTCGACCGAGGGAAGATCCAGTTCCCGATGCTGGACCGATGTAGGTCCCAGTCGCTGACCCTCGACCGAGGCAGGTTCCAGTACGTGACGCCCCGGCCGAGGTACTTCCACCTCGGATGCCAGTCCGAGGCGCTCTTTTTGCAGGAATCCTGCAAACCCTAGGTCAAAGGATGGACCCCAATCAACAACTGAGGCGTCCAGGAGTCAACCTAGGAGATCCAGCGGACCATGACTACGAACTTTGACCGCAAGTTCTGTCCATGATTCGCCAATGCCAATTCGGAGGGCTAGAGAAGGAATCCCCACATCAACATCTTCAAAACTATGAGATCTTGATGGAGACCTTGAGACCCTCAAGGATTGAAAACAACAACTACAAGCTAAGACCTTTTTACTTTTCTTTAAAAGATAGAGCTCTTACTTGGTATCAATCTCTTCCTCCAGGAAAAATTAGCACTTAGCAGGAGATGACTACGGAATTCTTGACCAAATTCTTTCCCCCCTCTAAGACCGCCGAAATGAGAGGGAAGATTAATGCATTCATTATGAAGGACAAGGAGAGCTTGTCCAAGTCATGGGAGAGGTTCAAGGACATTCTTTTGGATTGCCCACATCATGGGATTCCAAAGATAGAGTTGTTGGAGATATACTTCAAGGGACTGGACGGAAGCACCCAGTTCAACCTCCAACTACTCTCCGCCGGTACCTTTGTGGACATGGCGATTGACGAAGCTTGGGACTTCATCGAGAAGAAAGCTTTGCATATGGAGAAGTACACCCATCAAGGAGCTGAAGGTGGAGTTAAAAGAGTTAACTTCCAAGATACTCAGCCAAATAACAATCAACTCACGTCTTTGAAGAATGACGTGAAGCAATTGAAGGAACTCTTGGTTGCTCAAACCAAGAAGGAAGATCAAGGACAAAGGAACAACAACAATGGATACCGTAACAACAACAACGGTTCCCGGAACAACAACTACAACAACAACAATAGAGGATCCTATAGCAACAATTGGAGGGCGAACAGCCAAAATTCTGATAACAATCATTCTAACTCCAATTCTAACGATTCCTCTAATCCTTTCCTCTCTTCCCCTTCTTCTTCTTCTACTCCATTAAAGAGCTAGTGGCAAGGATCAAGTTCGTCTCAGCCGGAAAAGAAAGGCGCAGTGCTGGAGGCTATCTTGATCAAGCTTAGTGCTATGGAGACTTCTATGACTTCATTTTCGAAGGCCCAAAAGGCCTTTGAACAACAACTTGATAGTAGGGCGAATGAAGCGCCGAGAGATCCAGGGAAGCTTCCAGCAAGGACGGAGAGCAATCCTAAGGGCCAGATCATGGCCATAACTACGAGGAGTGGACTGAAAACTGTAGATCCAGTGCCTCGGTCGGTGCCAGTACCGACGAAGACCACCTCGGTCCAGGTGCAGTCGAAGAACACTTCGGCCGAGACGCCAACCGAGGTGGAGCCACAGAAAGCGGAGGGGAAAACTGAAATTTATGTTCCACCTCCTGCATACAAACCACCACTTCCATTCCCCCAGTCAAGGGCCAGAGCACATCTAGACAAGCACTTTGGTAAGTTCCTTGACTTGATGAATAAACTACACATTAACATTCCTTTCCTTGATGCTGTTTTAGGAATGCCCGCCTATGGGAAGTTCTTGAAGGAGATCCTATCAAGGAAGAGGAAACTGGAAGACTTTGGTGAAGTAAGGATGACATCTAAATCCTCGGAGCTTATTCAAATCATGAAGGAGAAGATGCCACCTAAGTTGAGAGATCCCGGCTCATTTTGCATTCCCATTCAGGTTGGGGATGTCACTTGTGAAGCCTTATGTGATCTAGGAGCCAGTGTGAGCATCATTCCGCTGGAGCTATGTGTGAAGATTGGACTTGGAGAGCCCAAGCCGGTCAAGATTCGATTATACATGTCGGATCGCTCCATCACCCATCCCGTGGGAATTTTGGAAGATGTTCCGGTCAAGTTAGGTAACTTCTATTTACCAATAGACTTTGTTGTACTTGACATTCCTGCAGATTATCCTGTTCCTATTATTCTCGGGAGGCCATTTCTAGCAACTTCGGGTTGCAACGTGGATTGTAAGAACGCCAAGTTGAAATTCAACATTGGCAGAGACGAAGTGGAGTTCGGACTACTTGCAGCCATGAAGGGAGAGCAGCTAAGCGATGATATCTTCAACATCTATGATGAAGAAGAATCAAGGGAATTGGTGAGTGTTACGCTCAGGATGTGTGTGGTACGCAATAAGCCTTAAATTTATACTCGTTATATTTCTCCTAACTCCTAGCGAACCCGCAGTGTACGGGACATTTTGTAGTAGGGATAGTATTCCGAGGTCGAACACAAAAACTAAGGTGAGATTGACTCGATTAGTGATTGAGTTTAATGAAGATCTAGGCTTAAGAAAAGAGAAAGAAATAAAGAAATGAAAATCTCAATATTTTTGGTGAGTTTTTAGGTGATCAATCAAGGATCACAAGTCATGCGAAATAAACAAACAACTTAAGCTAACAATCAACACAAACGAACAAACTAAGCACGAGATGCGAGATCAAAGAGAGAAAAGCGGATTCTAGGGGTTGGAAATTCCGGTTATGGCATAGGACTCAAGCTATCTAATCATTCCTTGGATTAACTACAATATGTTGGGAGTGAGTGTTTCTAGATTGGGATCAATCACCGGGTAGGTCTCATGGTCCACTAGTCCGTTCCTAAGGTCTCATCACCGGGTAAGTCTCAAAGAGCCTAAGGAATGGAATTCTCACAAACCGGATTGTCACCTAGGGATCTAACCTTTCTTCACCGGGTAAGTCTCGGAAAGGTAAGTCCTAAACAACTATCCTAGCACACTTAGTTCAATGGCGGCTTATGAGACTCACCACTACCTAGAGTTTATCATCTTCGAAATCTAAGAGTAAGAATCACCGGGTAGGTCTCTTCTTATACTTAGTTGCTAACACTAGGTCACCCTAGGATAGATTTAACTCAACAAACACTAGGATTTCAACATTCTAACATTCTAGAACTAAGACTCATCAAATCAAACAAATCAGACAAACCACGGGCTGTTCTACCACTTCCACGGCCGTGGACTGGCAGGAACAAACCGTGGACTTCAACAGAGGCTTCGTTCAAGTAAATGAATCATCCAAAGGCAAATCTAAGTCCATCCTATCATAGTCCTAGCCATAACCATCCTTTCCTTACCCTAGAATCGCATCTATTTAGCCTACAACATACATCTTAACAATCGAAATCATCAAACATAGAATCATGGCTTCCATTTGCAAGATAATGAAGAGAAAGAGATGAACAAGTGAAGTAAGTAAAACCAAGCTGAAAGTAAGATTATAAAGACTCACAACCCTTCAAAAGAAGGTTTAATCGATTCTTACAACCCTGGAAAACGATTCCGATAATCTTCACTACAAAACTTATCAAAGACTAGCAATGGTGTGTTCTTCTCTTCTTCTCAAATGGAGCTTTTTTTCCTCCTCCAATGGTGGCTCTCCTCTTGAGAGAATCTTCTTGTTGAGAGTGTGTGAGAGAATGTGGATTTGATTGGATGATAGGGGATTGTTTGGAGATGGGAGGTGTAGTAGTGGATTTCTTCTCTCAGCCTTGCAGGACCACTTTTATACTACAACCTTGCTAGAGTTGGCCATGAGATCGTGGCATAGCTGTCACAACCGTCTGGCAAAAACCACGGTTGGTTTCCACGGCCGTGGAAGTGCCAGCAACCGTGGTTTGGTGCTTCAGCTTTGCCTTGGATCATTAAGCTATGATTTGGTGCATGACTTGTGTTGACAAGGTTCCATGAGTCCTCCTTAGCCTCTAGCTTACATCCTAATGAGTCCGAGGGTGTGTCATCTTGATGAACGATCCTCTAATGCATCGATTAAGCTCCTAAATCTCCCAAAATACCTATAAAGCAAGCAAAAGTCCGCGTAGACGTCTATCTCGACAAAATATATGATTTTGAGTGCAAACGTCGTGAACTAATGCTAGACCATGCATGAATGAGCGGAAAATCTATCTAAATGAGTGTCTAAACCTAAGTCATAAATCGTGTTATCAGTGAGCTCTATCCTTATTAACGATCCACTCGAAAGAGTTATTAGTTTCAGTTTAATGGAGGAAGGTATAGATGCTTCTTGTGATGCAGATATACGGAGCTTAAAAGCACTGGAAGAAGATCCAGGAGCTAAAAATGAGAAGCTAATCCAGGAGACGAAGATCTCCAGTTTCGGTCCCAGTTGCAGTACCTCGACCGAGGCACTTCCTGGACTGAGCGAGGCGACTGAAGAACATCTCGGTCAACGCCTCTGTGCCTCGACCGAGGTCGATGGCGAGACGATTTCAACTGAGACTTCCGAAAGTCCAGTTTCTGGATCTACTCCAATGGAAAGAGGAAGCCAGGATTCCCCTCAGAAAGCACCCCCAGTTGTGGAGCTTAAACAACTCCCAAATCACTTGAGGTATGTCTTTCGTGGACCGGATTCCACTTATCCCGTTATTGTTAGCGCTTCCCTCACCGAATCTGAATTATCTAAACTAATGCATGTCCTGAAAAAGCATCAAAAGGCTTTGGGGTATACTATAGATGATCTTATTGGCATTAAGCCCTCTTTCTGCATGCATAGAATTCTAATGGAGGATGATCATAAGACTTCACGGGAACCTCAAAGACGGTTAAATCCGATCATGAAAGAGGTTGTGAAGAAGGAAATTCTTAAGTTGTTGGATGCAGGTATCATATATCCTATCTCGGACAGCAAATGGGTTAGCCCGGTGCATGTAGTTCCGAAGAAAGGAGGGATGACCGTTATGACGAATAAGAACAACGAGTTGATCCCAACCAGGACCGTTACGGGCTGGAGGGTTTGCATTGATTATAGGAAGCTGAACACGACCACTCGGAAGGACCACTTTTCACTTCCCTTCATTGATCAAATGCTCGAACGGTTGGCCCAACATTCACACTTTTGCTACTTAGACGGCTACAATGGATTCTTCCAGATTCTTATCCATCCGGATGATCAGGAGAAGACCACTTTCACTTGTCCATGGGGGACATTTGCTTATAGGAGGATGCCATTTGGATTGTGCAATGCACCCGCCACCTTCCAGCGATGCATGATGGCTATCTTTTCCGAGTACATAGAGGAGATCATGGAGGTATTTTTGGATGATTTTTCAGTATATAGTTCCTCTTTTGACGATTGCCTATCTAACCTTTCTCTAGTGCTGAAAAGATGTGAAGACACTAATCTTGTTTTGAATTGGGAGAAGTGTCATTTTATGGTTAATGAAGGCATTGTTCTAGGACACCTCGTTTCTAATCGAGGCATTGAGGTCGATCGCGCTAAGATCGAGACTATTGAGAAACTCCCTCCCCCTTGTTCTGTTAAAGGTGTGAGGAGTTTTCTCGGGCATGCAGGTTTCTACAGGAGATTCATCAAGGACTTCTCCAAGATTTCTAAACCTCTAACTAACCTCTTGAATAAAGATGTTGTTTTTGAGTTTTCGCAGGAGTGTCTTGATGCTTTTTACAGGATTAAGGAAGCGTTGATCTCCGCTCCCATTATCCAACCTCCGGATTGGACCTTGCCCTTTAAGATCATGTGTGATGCTAGTGATGTAGCCGTAGGAGCGGTTCTTGGACAAAAGAAGGATGGCCGGACCACCGCCATTTATTATGCTAGCAAGACGCTAGACGTAGCACAACGCAACTACGCTACCACTGAGAAGGAGTTATTGGCGGTTGTATATGCCTTCGAGAAGTTTCGTTCCTATTTAGTAGGGGCGAAAGTCATTGTCTACACCGACCATGCAGCCATCCGTTACTTGCTGGCTAAGAAAGATGCCAAGCCACGCCTTATTCGATGGATTCTCTTGCTTCAAGAGTTTGACTTAGAGATCCGCGATAAGAAGGGATCCGAAAATTCTGTTGCGGATCACCTCAGCCGGCTACTTGCATCTTCACACGAGAAGGACGACCCACCCATAGACGATTCATTCCCTGATGAGCACTTACACTTGTTGGAGCGTTTGATTGACTTACTTACTTCACCCCACGATGGAGGTGAAGTATGGGGTGAGGGCACCTCCCATCACGTTTGAGAGACGCATTATGGTTCAACTAGCGACCTTAAACCAAGCGCTTCTTGGGAGGCAACCCAAGGTATTGCTTTATTTTCCCTTTTTTCTAGTCTAGCTTAGATAGTTTTACTTTTGCTTTGCTTTGTTTTGTTTTTGGCGTTCTAGACAGACAACAGGTGACATCTAAGGAAGGAGTACAAACCAGGAGCATAACTGGAAGGACAAAAGTTCGAGAATTTGAGAAGACGGAGTTTGACTGAGGCACATCTCGGTTGCTGTCAGAGCACCTCGACCGAGATGATTCTTGAGCATCCGAGGCGACTAGGGTTTCTGAAGAGCCACCTCGGTCCGCACCACCTCGGTCCATTCGAGACCACCTCGACCGAGGTAACAGCAGTTCCAAAAAGGGTATAAAAAGGGAAAAAATTCTCTTTCTTCTTTTTACCTACCCTCCTCGACCGCGGCGCTCCCTTTCACCTCGCTCTTCGATTCTTGTTCGTTTTCAAAGATTTTCGCTTCCAAACTGCGATTAAAGTGTAGAGGATCCCAATGCAAGCATCGATCTGCGAAGAAATCGAACCGAAACGGCCGAACGATGTAAAAAGAGAACGAAACCCTAACCTCGCTGTTTTTGCTTCGATTTAGGCTTGGATTGCCTTGCATTTGCTGAGAAACAAATTAAGTACCCCATAGGAACCAGTTGTAGTGATTTTGGAGGAAAAGAACTGGAATTTTGAGGAAATTAGTCGCGCAGTTATTCGCCTCGGTCCAGTCGTGCTGTGCCTCGGCCGAGGTGTTCTTCAGTGTTGTCAGACCGACCGAGGTGACCTGACAGAGAGTTTAGAAAATGAGTTCTGACAGACAGCTTGTCATTAGGGATATATCCTCCCCTTCTCCTTCTTCCTCTTCTTCCAGACCTTATCGACCGGTGATCCACGAGCGACACCGGGTCGATTATGACCGTATAGCAGCCCGTCCAGTCATAGCACCTCGCTTCTTGGACGTGTCAGCCTTTGATTTTCTCCATGTGGATGGAGACCTTAGACGGATGATATCGACGGTAGGGCTAGATCAGTTTACTGAGATCCGTGCACCTGCCTATCTGGAGCCTACCCTAGAGTTTGTTAGCTCCTTCACCTACCTCCCCACAGAGCGTTCTGTGAAGTACCGGTTGATGAACCGGAACTTCTTAGTTCCTTTAGAGTATTGGAGGGATATTTTTGGTTTTCCAGCCCCGACCGCTGTTGATTTCCCTTCCCGGACTGTAGCTAGGGAGTTTTGGGGTCAGATTGCTCACGTAGTTGAGCACGTAGACAGGTGGCGCCTTGGAGACTCCAGGGAGCGCATCATATTCCACCTAGCCTTTAGGTTAGCTCACCGCATTTTCAGCGAGACGCTTATGGCGCGTACTGAGATGCCTCAGAAGGTCCGATAGGGGGAGCTTTTCAGCCTTTACTACATGGTGACTTGAGGGATCCCCGACTTTGGCTTGATGCTGGCAGAGGATCTGCACAGGATCAAGGCCAAGGCGAAGGGGGACATCTGCTGCGGAGGACTTGTGACCCACATCGCCAGCTATCAGGATATGGATCTCAGCGCTTGCACTATGGTGCCGGCTGCCAAGCCGCTAGGGCTACATGAGATGATTACCAGGCGGATTCTAGTTCCCCGAGGACTGACTACGCCATATGTGGCGATGCCATGGGAGCCGACCACACCACAGGGGATCAGGTGGTCAGCCCAGTTTACAGTTTATGACCCTCATTACTGGCAGACCGCTTGGGCCCCACTGATGGAGGGTGCGAGAGAGGCAGCAGCTGCAGCAGCTGCACCAGCTGAGGAGGAGGATGAGGAGGAGACTGCTGATGTTGATGATGACAGGGATGATGGAGTTCCGATGGACACAGGGACAGATACTGTTGGAACGAGTGCGCCGGTTATTGATCTAGATGATGATGATATTGAGCCTACACCAGCTGCATCACCAGTGAGACCTGCTAGGTGTAGGGTACGCCGACATAAAGATCCAGAAGCTCACCGTCGGATCGATGATCTGACGGATCAGATGATAGACTCTTATGCTGCCCTTACTGTGGACATGCATGAGAGATTTGCTGCCCAGCACCGACAGAACGACAGTTGGACTCATCAAATGCTAGAGGGACAGCACTATCAGCGCCGGATGATGGAGATCCAGTTTCAGCAGGCTATGGGTTATCCATTTGACCCATCCCAGTATCCGTATGTGCCACCACCACCACCACTGGATCGTGACTACTGAGAGCTGCAAGATTTTCTTTCTTATTTTTATGCAGCTCAACTTTATGTCCGGTGAGTATTTTATTTCCTTAGACTTATTTTGACCCACTAGGGACAGTGTGTCCCAAGTATGGGGTGTTTATTGATGTATTATATGACTCTTATGGATGTATGACTCGACTTGATATGATATTTATGTTTTATTTATGCTTCATTTTGCTTCTATATGTTTATCTGAGATTGCATGCATACATACAGGTGATTTGATTGAGAAAAACGTCGAAATTGAAAAAAAAACTGGTTTTAAAAAAATTTTTTTGACCTCGACCGGGGCAGTTCTGGCCGAATGAGGTGTTTCACCTCGGTTGACCTAAGAACACCTCGACCGAGGTGGGTTAACTGAGAGTTTTCGAAACGATTTTTGTGCTTCTTATCTATATATGATCTCAGTGAAGATCTTGTTTGCTGACTGGTTTTGAAATCTTTATCTGTTTGAAAGGTTTTATAATATGTTTAAGTTGCTAAATGCTTTGTTTGGAATTTTTGGCATGTTTAATACTTTGTTTTTATCCAAATTATGTTGAATTTGAAGGTTGACACCACGTTATGAGTTCTCTCACTTTCTTCCTAGAAAGACCAAGGCAATTCATTCTTCTCTCTTCTTCTTCTTGATCATGCTTAGCCCCTCATATACATTTTTGCCTCCCTTTACCTATCCGGGAATTTGGAAGCAAGCGAAGTGGTGAGAGCAAGTGAAGTTAAAGTTGAGAAGTTGGCTGAAAGTGAAAGTGTTAGAAAGTAATAATAGGTTTGGGGAAGTCAATCATGATGACGAGTAACTCGGCACCATTCACATAGCCGGGTGTTTGTGTCTTGCCAAAGTCGGATTGAGCGATATTCCTAACGGGTCATGGTATGTGCATCAAGGGTTTGATGCATCTCAAGAAATTGATGATTGCTGATTTCCTAGGCTTCGGTTATTGTGCACCTCTATCAATGTGATAACGTGATTTATGACGTTAGTATAGGCATACATTTAGATAGTTTTTCCCGTTATTCATGCACGGTTTGACATTAGTTCGCGACGTTTACACTCATTTCGTGCATATTTCTAAAAAAGACGTCTACACGAGCTTTTGTCGGTTTTGTAGGTATTTCGGGGATCTTTTGGGCATTAATCGATACATTCGAGGGTCAAGCCTCATGGTGGTACACATCCGAGGCTTTGAAGGAACATAATTAGAGCAATGAAGGACACAAAGACCCTTATTGGTGCAAGCAATGGAGCAACTCATGGCTAGATGATCATAACAAGTCCCTGTTGAAGAAAATCGACCTACACTCAGGAAAATCGGCCGATTTATTTGACTGGGTCGATTTTCTGGCCTTTGACAGCTTAAGCCACGTGTCCCACGATCTCTTTGTCCGGCCTTGCTCTTGGTGGAGAATATAAGTGGTCCTGCAAGCTGTTGCTGAAAATCTCTCATTCATTCCCCTCTCACACATCCTCTAGCATCTTCCCAAAAGACTCTTCCATTGGGAGCCTCTCTTCAAGACACCCTTGTGGGTGTTCTTGAGAGAGATTAGTGTAGATTTCAATTTTGTAGTGAGATTTGAGTGATTTTTGTGAAGAAACTTGTTGAAGGTTGTAAGATCTGACTTGGAGCTACATTTGGTGTGTTGAAAGACTTGTTTTGAGCTCAAATCCAGCTAAGTTTCATTGCTTTCATTTCCTTACTTCATCTTCTTGCTATGGATTCCATGTATGCTTGTATGATGATTTTAGATCTTAAAATGCATGTTGTTGGCTAGTTTATTGTGATTCTGGAGTGATAGATTGATGGTTATGGCTTGGGTGATGATAGAATGGACTTATATGTTAGTTTAGGATGATTTGTATGCACAAAACCTAACGCAGAAAGAAAAATCGGGCTGTTCTTCAGCCAGATCGGCCGATTGAGGCATGATCCACCCGATTTTTCTCTCTGTTGCTCTTTAATTGATGAATCTGTATGTTAGGATGTTAGGTTGTTGAAATCCTAGTGTTTATTAAGCATAATTTAGCTTAGGGTCACCTAATGCTATCAACCTAAGTGAGGGAAGAGATCTACCCGATGATTTCCGACCTTAGATACCTAAGATGATGAACTCTAGGTAGTAGTGAGCCTCACAAGCCGCTATTGGATTGAGTGTGCTAGGATTATTGCTTGAGACTTCCCTTTTCCGAGACTTACCCGGTAAGGAGAGGGTTGCCCCTTAAGTGGAGTCCGGTTTGTGTAGAATTCCCAACTTTAACCCCTTGAGACCTACCCGGTAATAGGAGTTTGATGCGGGATTAGCGAAGTGAGAGACCTACCCGGTAATTGCTTCCATTAGAGAAACACCCTTTCCCAACACCGCAACCTTATCCTTTGAATCATTAGAAGCTTGAGTCCAATGCCATAACCGGGAATCTTGATCTCTAGAATCCACTTATCTTACCTCTTATCTCCTATCTTGCATTCGTGTGTTTGTTTGCTTGTTTGATTTGCATGTTTTGTGATCCTTGTTTGATCACCCCAAAACCAACCAAAAATATTGTGTTTTGCACCTTCTTTGTTCCTCATCTCATCTTAGTTTAGATTCGCACTATCTTTGATCATTGAATGACTTGATTTCGCCTCAGTCCTTGTGTTCGACCTCGGAATACTTTCCTTCCTACATAACGATCCGTACACTGCGGGTTTCGCTAAGTAGTTTAGGAGATTAGATCGAGTTTATAAATGTAAAGCTTTTTGTGCTACACAATCTTAGCGTAACACCATGCATCCCAAAAAGTAAAGTAAAAGAAAAAGTGTGAAATAAACAAAGCTTATTGGTGGAAGATGTTGAAAGTCAAAGTGAAAGTGAAGTATATCCTTTTCCCGGATTCTAGCACCACATTACCTTACATACATCCCTACCCTACACGTTTCTTGACCTTTCTTTTGGGAAGCCCTTGAGACCTCGAGCTTGTTGATTGACTTAGTGGTTTAAACTGGATTATGCATGATTAATTTCGATAATTATGACTTATTATGCATTCTATGATTTTATGCAAAGATGAACAACTTTCTTATATTTATAAAATGTTTTGATCATATTTTGATTTTAAATTCCATGAAGTATTCTCTTAGAGTGATCTATGATTGTAGCACACCATAAAAAATGTTTTGAAAGACTTTTTCATTGATTTTCTTGACTTATAATCCATTCTATCTTGATTTTTATATGCGGAACTTGCTTGGGGACAAGCAAGGGCTAAGTATGGGGTATTTTGATAGCATGAATTATAGTCTATATTTTGGGGTTTGTTTAGACGTTTTATCTTCAATAATCTGCATGTTTGTATGTATAATATGTGATTATATTACCGTTTCATCTACCTTTGCGGGAATCGAGGTCTACACCTAGTTTTGTTGTAATCGTAGGTAAAATGGCACGTTTTGCATCGAAAAGGAGCAAAAGGAGCTATGGAGTCATTGGAACTACATTCAGGAACATAAGGAAACTTCCAAGAAGCATAGCCATGGATTAAAGATTCACTTTGGACCAGATTTGAGAGATTTCACATTCAGTTGTGACTCACCTCGGTTGACTACAGATTCACCTCGACCGTGGTGATCCAGAGAAGTCGACTCGACCGAGGCGAACACTTGGGACGCGGCGAGAATATTTTATTCTTGGCTGAGATCTTTTATCTTTGGAAAGAGATCTTATATTTTTTGGGCTTGGCTCCTGGAAGGAAGAAGATATGCTAAGATCATATATTTTACCTATTTTTATGGGAAGAGATCTTTCTAAGATATCTTATCTTTGGAGAGTAATTTTCCTATAAAAAGGGTCGGATTTCCCACAAATCCGAGATCCGCTATCACCTTGCTTACACCTACTACACCGCTGCAGCCATACTCCAGTTGGGAGATTTGAAGAACCTTTTTGAAGGTTGAAGAAAGGAAGTTTATAGCTTTTATAGCTTTTGAAGGGTTTTTGTAAGATCATCTTAGATTCCCTTCCTTGTTGTTTTGTCTTGTTGGATTTCTATCCAAGGAACGCTTGTTGGTTATATAATTGATTAAGTTATTGAAGCCTTTCTCTTAAGGTTTTCTTGTTCAATTATTCTCTTTCTTCCCATATATTTGATTAATACTTTCATGATGATGAGTGGCTAATCTCTTTGTGTGATTCTAGGGTGATTGGCTGAAGGTTGTGGGAAAAACAATGATAGAATGATCTTAATCACAATAGGACCCTGAAAGTTCGAGTCTTTAGCCTTAACCCTAAGCATCTCGCTCAGTCGATGAACATCTCGGCCGGGGTGGAATTTGGCTGACCGAGGTGACTTATCTGATCCGAAACTGAGAGTTAAGTGTCAGAGTTTGCCAAATCCTATTCTTATTACACATTTCCTGGTTCAATGCAAGCTTAGGATGAGACTTACCCGGTAATTCCTTAGTTTGTTTACCTAAGATCATAACTTTAGGTAATAAAGGTTTATCCTTTATTGGGGTTTGAGTGTGTTTTCATCCCATCTTTGTGAGTTAGCCTGAGACTTACCCGGTAAAGGTTGATTCTATTCCCTTAGATGGTGTGTTAGTTTGAGGTTATAGTTCCTTATCTTAATTCCTTGAGACTTATCCGGTAATAGGAGTTACGGTTTTGGATTAGTGAGTGGTGAGACTTACCCGGTGATCTATGTGTGTTAGCATCTATGTGTGTTTGGTGGTGTGTGGTGAGACTTAATTCCTTGAGACTTATCCTTGAGACTTATCCGGTAATAGTTCCTTATCTTAATTCCTTGAGACTTATCCGGACTTACTTAGCTCGTATTCCTTGTATTAGCATCTATGTGTGTTTGGTGGTGTGTGTTTATCGTTTATGTTATGACAACTAAACCGGAAATAAGATCACCGACCTTTATATACTATTTGGCCCAAGTGTATGATAACGGGCGGTGACAACTTGTCTAGCTCTTGCGTAGAGCTAGGAGGTTCTTGTCGACTAGCCCGTGTAGGTAGACGGTCGGATGCATCAGTACCATTCCTTGCCGGTAAGTGGGGACCGAGGCAAGTTTCGGGGACTCTCGTGACACAGACCTAAGTTGAATTAGAACGGGAGATGATTTAATAACAAAAAGATAATAAACCGGACTTGTGTGATATGGAGCATGTTGGGTGTTATGTCTTAAGACATTTGTTATGTTGTTATGGTTTTGAGAACTCGGCTGGAGTTATGTTTTCAGTTGTATTTCAGATATTCACTTATGTATTAAAACTCTTTCATTTGCCTTTTATGTGTGCCATGTTGTAAGGTTCGGTGAAGTTGTTATCAGGCTAAGGGTCGCAACCCATTGTGAGGTCCTATCCCGTAGCATCCCGAGTCCCTCGGATTTGGGGTGTTACAGTTTGATGTTTTCGGATTTTGCCCAAAGTTTTTTTTTAGTTCGAGTGGTACCCTTGTATTTTCATGTTTTCCGGATTTTGCCCAAATTTGTTTCAAAGCTCAACGGATGTAAACTTCAACAATGGGAAATAAAAAGAGAAACAAAACAAATTAAAACACAATTTTTTTAAAAAAATTACAACACTGTCACCAACTACTTTCTTCTCCGTTGTGAATTTTTTTAAAAAAAAATTACAACAAATTAAAACACAATTTTTCTGCGCATCTCCAAATTCGTTCTAGGATGTAGCCTCCGCCGATCTTCCTTTAGCATCGTTGTCGCCACTGTCAAAGCAATTCCCATGGCTTTGGTCATTTAGTATGAAGTATATATAATTCATACCATCAAGACATTTGGCACAAAACTAATCATAAATGTCAAAACCTAAACTTGGTCCTAAATAATTTTGGGTTAATGCGACTAAAATTTGAATACAACCTGCACATATATGAGGACAATGGAGATATGATTAAAATCAAGAAGATACGTTCCTTTTTGAGTTAATAAATCTTTGTTAAGGGGGTCAATTTGAAAAGACCTACAATTTCTCTTTGATAATCGATTCAATTTTGCTTGAAGGACCAACTTTGTATGAGTTGTTGTGATTCAATTTGTATGATTTTAGGTTCTATTTGGCGTTATAATCCCATGCACTTGGCCCCATAGAATTCCTAGATTGTGTCTCATATAGAGTGAATAATTTGTAAAACTGAACAGAAATTGGGACTATCGGATAAGGCAAAACCTCCAATTTGAGGATTAGGGTTAAAAACAACTTGGATATACGAAAATCCCGATTGAGTAGGTCGATCGCTTCTATTCGTGATGGAGATATATTCAAGAATCGAATTAGGAGATGTGTGTGATAACACGATTTATGACGTAGGTTTAAGCACTCATTTAGATAGTTTTTCTGCTCATTCATGCATGGTTTAACACTAATTCATGACGTTTGCATTCAATTCTTGTATATTTGTCGAGATAGACGTCTACACGGACTTTTACATGTTTTGTAGGTATTTTGGGAGCTTTAGGAGCTTAATCGATACATTCGAGGATCGTTCCTCGTGATGACACACTTCCGGGCTCATTGGGAAGCAAGCTAGGAGCAAAGGAGAACACATGGGACCTTGTTGGTGCATGCCTTGCACCAAATCGTGGCTTGATGATCCATAGAAGTCTGAATCACCAAAACCACGGCCACTGGGATTTCCACGGGCGTGGAAATAGGCCGTGGTTCTCCCTGCACAGCTGCGATAGCTGTCCCACGATCTCCATAACCGACCCTTGCCCTTGATGGTGTATAAAAGGTGGTCCTACAGGCTGTTGAGGGCAGACCCCATCATTCCATTCTCTTCCACACTCTCACCATTGGATTGGAGCTACTCTTGGAGGAGAAGAAACACTCTCATTTTGGGGAAGAAAAAGAAGAACACACCATTTTAGAGTTTTCATAGTTTCTAGAGTGATTTTGAGCAACTTTGGTTGAAGACATTTGCAAGGTTTTGTAAGGAACGGATCGAACCTTCTTTTGAAGGGTTGTAAGTCTTTCTTAACAATTATTCAGCTTGTTTTCTTATTCTATTTGTGTTCATCTTTCTTTCATTTCTATCTCCTTGTTATGGAAGTCATGAATGTATGCTTGTTGAGTTCGATTGTTAAGATGCATGTTGTTGGCTAAATAGATGCAATTTTAGGGTAAGGGAAAGATGGTTATGGCTTGGAATATGATAGAATGGACTTAGATGTACCTTTGGATGAATTGTTTGCTAGAACTTAGCTACTGTTGTAAACCACGGTCTGATCTTACCAGTCCACGACCGTGGAAAGGGATGAACTGCCCGTGATTTTGACTGACTTGCTTGTTTTGATGAACCTAAGAGCTAGGATGTTAGATTGTTGAAATCCGAGTGTTTGTTGAGCTAAATCTATCCTAGGGTGACCTAGTGTTAGCAACTAAGTGTTAGAGGAGACCTACCCGGTGATTCTTGCTCTTAGATACCGAAGATGACGAACTCTAGGTAGTAGTGAACCTCATAAGCCGCTATTGGATCGAGTGTGATAGGATCGATGTTTAGGACTTACCTTCCCGAGACTTACCCGGTAAGGAGAGGTTAGATCCCTAGATAGCAATCCGGTTTGTGTAGATTTCCCAACCCTAGGCTCCTAGAGACTTACCCGGTAATAGGACCTTAGTTGCGGGATTAGTGGATCTTGAGACCTACCCGGTGATTGGTTCCATTTGAGAAACACCCTTTCCCAACATACCATAGTTGATCCAAGGAATGACTAGATAGCTTGAGTCCTATGCCATAACCGGAATTTCTAACCCCTAGAATCCGCTTTTCTCTCTTGATTACCTATCTCGTGTTTGTGTTTGTTTATTTGCCTTGCTAGCTTAGTTATTTGTTAAATCTTGCATGTTTTGTGATCTTTGATTGATCACCACAAAACCAATCCAAAAACATTGAGATTTTCATTTCTTTATTTCTTTCTCCTTTCTTAGCCTAGATCAACACTATCCTTAATCACTATTTGATTCAATTTCACCTTAGTCTTTGTGTTCGACCTCGGAATACTATCCTTACTACAAAACGACCCATACACTGTGGGTTCGCTAGGAGTTAGGAAAAATAATTCGAGTTATAAATTTAAGACTTTTGCGTGCATCAATTCCTAGATGTAACAAGTTTTTGGCGCCGTTGCCGGGGACTAGGTCTAGATTGAGTCATTTTTGTGATTATTTATAGTGTAGGTCTTTCTTGTTGCTTTTGATCTTGTTTGGGTTGTGTCTTTGCATTTTCAGGACGTCTCCCATTCTTTAGGTGTATGCGAAGATCTCGTGGCAAGGATTTAGCTCCATTCGATCCCGAACCGGAGAAAACCCTTAAGGCTAGATCTAAGAGCATTAAGAAGAAGAAGGAGATGGCCGCAAGAGATCTTCAAGCTGAGTTGGATGAGGCTTTAGAGCAAATTAGGTTAAGAGATGAGCTCTTGGAGAATGAAAGGAGACTTGCCAATGAGAGGCAAGAAGCAACTAGGAGGGAGATTGAAGAGATTAGGCAAGCTCTTGTGTAAAGAGAGCTTAATCGTCAACAACCTCCTCCACCACCACCACAACCGCAGCCAGCGGTTAAGATTCGGTTTGAGTCGATAATGATTGAGGAGCCACAAACGTTAGGGCAACATATGGATCCGGCTCAAAGAGTGCACCGTCCGGGTGTGAACTTAGGAGATCCCGCAACCCGTGATTATGAGCTCCGCCCTAAAGTTCTACAAATGATCCGGCATAATCAATTTGGAGGGATGGAAGGAGAGTCCCCTCATCAACATTTGATGAACTACGAGATATTGATGGAGACTCTAAGGCCGCCTAGGTTGGAGAACAAAAATCATAAGTTTAGGGCCTTTTCCTTCTCACTTATGGATAAGGCCTTGGCTTGGTATCAATCGATTCCACTAGGACGAGTGAGTACTTGGGAGGAGATGACAACCGAGTTCTTGACTAAGTTCTTCCCACCTTCCAAGACTACCGAGCTAAGAGGGAAGATAAATGCCTTCGTGATGAAGGATAAAGAAAGCCTATTCAAGTCTTGGGAGAGGTTCAAGGACCTTCTCCTAGATTGTCCATGATAGCATGAATTATAGTCTATATTTTGGGGTTTGTTTAGACGTTTTATCTTCAATAATCTGCATGTTTGTATGTATAATATGTGATTATATTACTGTTTCATCTACCTTTGTGGGAATCGAGGTCTACACCTAGTTTTGTTGTAATCGTAGGTAAAATGGCACGTTTTGCATCGAAAAGGAGCAAAATGAGCTATGGAGTCATTGGAACTACATTCAGGAACATAAGGAAACTTCCAGGAAGTATAGCCATGGATTAAAGATTCACTTTGGACCAGATTTGAGAGATTTCACATTCAGTTGTGACTCACCTTGATTGACTACAGATTCACCTCGACCGAGGTGATCCAGAGAAGTCGACTCGACCGAGGCGAACACCTGGGACGCGGCGAGAATATTTTATTCTTGGCTGAGATCTTTTATCTTTGGAAAGAGATCTTATATTTTTTGGGCTTGGCTCCTGGAAGGAAGAAGATATGCTAAGATCATATATTTTACCTATTTTTATGGGAAGAGATCTTTCTAAGATATCTTATCTTTGGAGAGTAATTTTCCTATAAAAAGGGTCGGATTTCCCACAAATCCGAGATCCGCTATCACCTTGCTTACACCTACTACACCGCTGCAGCCATACTCCAGTTGGGAGATTTGAAGAACCTTTTTGAAGGTTGAAGAAAGGAAGTTTATAGCTTTTATAGCTTTTGAAGGGTTTTTGTAAGATCATCTTAGATTCCCTTCCTTGTTGTTTTGTCTTGTTGGATTTCTATCCAAGGAACGCTTGTTGGTTATATAATTGATT
>BSUD01000253.1:0-62216 GCA_033239045.1 Fagopyrum esculentum
TCGGATAAGGGTAAAGAAAAGAACTGAAAATGATGAGATTACTTTCAGTCTTAAAAGACCTCTAGACAAACATAGTTTTTAATTGATTCAGAATCATTCCGTTACGGGAAATGATTTTTAGCACTTCTAAACGAGCCCTTAAAAAGGATACACAAGAAAGCAAAGCTCCACTTCCAAGAGCTGAAGCACTAAGGTAACCCAAGCATGCTATCACACACAAGCTGATTCCAATACCAAGACAAGCAAACATAAACCTGCATTTTTGGTAGCCAAAAAAACATCAGTAAAAAAGTGCAGCACTCTAGAATAAGCTGTGTAAAGAGAGAAAGTAATACCATGAATATTTTGCATCCCTAATACAAACACCAATCATCCAAATAGAATACAGCAACAATGAAAACCCAGAAACTCCAATGAAAGAGTTTGCAACTCTAAGGATTATCGATTTCCATTCGTCGGAAAGTTGATCATTCGCCATTGGTGTGTCTACTCAACTGTTGATCAAGCTTGAAGAAGGAGCTCTGTCAATGGGATAGTGTAAGTGAAGGGTTTTAAAGAGGAGGAGGATTTTGAGGAAATATGACAAAGTATTTCTGTTTTTGTGTCTATATTGCCATAGGGAGAAAGGAAAGAGGATTGTTTTGGGGGTCCAGGGTTTGGATGTTAGTACATTAATAATTTATTTTGATGTAGAGTGAAAGAGAAGTTGGAAGGAACATCATAATGTGGTTAAAATAGTGGAAATTTCTTAGAAACTCTTAAATGTGTTTATTTTAGTATTTTATGTTGGACTATTATTGGAATAATTGAAGTTTGGAGAACAAACCAAACATAGAAAAAAAAACCTAGGACTCTGCAATTTTCGATCGGACCGGAAATCACCGTCCGATCTTGGACCGTTATTATCGGATCTAGTTTTGGACAGGACTATAATGCAATACAGTCCACAATGCATTATATGAATCCCAATCTTTCTACCATCCTCGTCTCCTACTCCACGTAAGCTCAACACATAAGTCTAACGAGATTTAATTTTGAAACAAATATTGATGCTGATGAATAGGAACTTTTATTTTACTAATTCACTTGAGCCTTAGATAATTGACACTAGCTAAAAATATAATAGTTTCTTATTATGCATAAAAGTTATATGGTATACTCGTTATTTATTTAGTAATCGTCGTGAGATTTTTCATCTAGCTTGTAAAACAAAAGTAAGAAGAGTTTTAACAGGTTGAAACTAGATTCAACAATGGCTGCTGTGGTGTAGTGGTTATCACGTCAGTTTTACACACTGAAGGTCTCCAGTTCGATCCTGGGCAGCAGCATATTTATTTTTCTATTTTTTATTAATTACAATAATAACATTGCAAAACAAAATGAGCATATACAGTTTTGCAATCACGGCTCTATCCATCTCTAAAACCTTACGATCTATTTGCAGTTTTCACTGAATCATGTAACCTAGCACCCTTTTTGAGCGTAAACAGCAACCCGAGACTAGCACAACGATGACTAGTTTGAATCTCGTTAGCCTTTTCGGTATTCTTTTTATGCTCATACTTAATCATAGATTTCGAGCTGACTTCACCAAAACAAACAGTGAATACTAATGTCATCAAACTTTTTTATAAATAGATTCACAAAGATAAAGAGTGTCTCCTGCAGTCTTCAGCAGATAAAATGGTAAAATGTCAGCCTGTCTACTCTCATATTCTAAAAGGTCCGAAAATTCCGGACTGGTATCATATAGGGAGACAATAAGAACAAGCTCCCGCAAAATGTATTGGCACCCATGATTAACTAATGGCACAGCTTGCAAAGAAGCTGGTTGAAAAATGCTGTACTATTTCTGTATTATTTACTCTTTTCGCACTAATCTCAGCAACCAATTTAAAAAAGATCAGCAAGTTGTAAATATGACTGGAAATTTGCATTTGTCAAGCAGAGGTTGATGGCATGTCATCGGCGGTTGGTGTTTGTGGCCCGACAAATTTCCTTGGAGCAGGTTTCTCGGGAGGAGGCGGCATTGGTCTGTTTGGATGAACCTCATCAACCGTCTCAGCAGGCACCTCAAACTGCAAAGCAGTCAACAACGGTAAGCAGAAAAGCACTCATATATCACTAGTTCATCAATCAAACAAAGAAGGTGTGGATTATTGCATAACCTAATGTCAAGGTATGACAACATGGGAATCCTCAAGTCCTCTTCTACTTACACTTTATCCTCACGCACTACTCAAAAGCTTCTCGGCCAATATAACTAACTATGCCTTTTAGCAATATTGCTCTGTTAAGTAGGTCCATAACATAATCTCACTTATTAAATTTACCCCTAATAGAGTAATAGTGGTAAGTCAATTAGAGTGGTAAAAATTAGAGGGGTATACAAAACAAAAGCCCATAAAAAAGAGCCTACTTCACCAAATTCATTCAAGTCTTCTTTTAGGAGCTCTGACTAAATTATACCAATAAACATATCAGTATATCACAACCAATCTATGCAGCATCTTAGGGGAAAGGGACTAACATGTACGCAGTTATTAACCGGTGGCAAAAAGTGACTGATTCAAAAGGGACGGCTCAAGATAAGAGAATTCTGCGGGGAAAACTATGAAAACATATTTCAGCCAAGTTTTACCAGTGAGCTTATTTTAAAAACAAATCTAGAGAAGGTAACCGACACTAATGTCTAGATGTTCCAATATTGATAAAAACACATCTAGTTCATTGATACAGTACTTTACCCCCAAAGTCTATGTGCATAGTAATAACTTAAGCATGGCTATCTTTTGCTTATGAGAATAAAAAATAGAGCTAGGCAGATAGTATCAAAATAGATGGTCACTAGCAAATTTTGTATTAGACAGAAGCATACTGACCCTGTAACCGCATCCAGCAATGCAGGCATGGAAGCAATCCTACAAACAGAAATTAAAACACATATCAAATATGCATTAACAGGAAAATTACCATTCACTGATAAAACTCTCAGAAGAAAACAAATGCTACATCTCCATTCGAAGTAAAAACATGGTCACCCAGCTATATACCAAACCCAAATAATTGACACGGTATATTTAACTGACAGTGACCCCAAATATTGATGGAATATTGTTAAAACAGCTATAAGGTTTGCACTAGGCCTTGTTCTTTGTAGCTTACAAGCTCTTAACTGTAGTAACAGACTACGTATACAAAATTGAATCTTGCGATAAAATTATGCAAAAAATAAAGGAGAATAGTAGAGCATATGGCATCAATTGTCTCATTTTTTATTAGACCCCAAATTCAATTATAAAGAGAAAGCTTAAGACATTAGAAATTCTGCTTGAATCTAATTACTTCATGTGTGGTTCTAAGTCAAATTGCAGGTGATTTTGCTCGGATATAACTGAAAAAAGAAAGCAATTATGCCGAGGGGAAACTATAGGAGAATGCGAGAAAAAGAATAATAAATACCGCAGAGTAAGTAGGAACTCCAGGAGAACGATCAATACAAGCACTCCATTTTTGGTCCTTCAAGACTGGGTCCTTGAAACATATTTGATCGCATGCCTCTTTACCTGAATATTACAAACAATTGAATGAACAATAAATTATTCACTGACGATGACCACAGAAAAGGATGATGTCAGCAATAGTTTTCTGTGAAGATCTTTCGAGGATTATGTAAAAATAACAGACCTCATCGATTTCCTGAAACCACAAAGACAATCAAACTTTTTCTAATTCATGTGCAAGATTACAGATCATCAGTTTACAGTGGATCCATTTTTACACATTTTGGATGATTTGATATCAAAATCTATTCTAAAATGCTATGTCGCATGCATAGATTACTGGTAAGACATTCTTTTGGTGCATCCAGTATCAATCCAAACAAATTCCTATAAAAGGATAAAGGTCCTGTGTCATATGTTTGGCTAACCACATCCAAGAAGTGTGTATGGAATGTGATTCATCTTGTGCTTTGTTTTGTCTATGCTTATCGGGGTATTCGTTTCCTTTTATAAAAGACTGATTGATGCTGCAGTTAGTAAGAGGAAGGAGAGGTCAATGCCAAAACTATTCATGAACTAGGATTGTGATGGACTTCTGACGCATTGAATTACTTGTTCCCTTGAGAAGCATTATTTCCATGTTTATATCTATTTTCATAATGAGTATAAATACCGTATATATTTTCAAATAGGCCAAAGGGACAAATACATACTTTAAAATACCTTATGACATTCATATATTGAAAACGCCAGACTTAATGTAGTAAAAAAAAAAGCATGAACGTTTATATCTATTTTCATGCTGGAGGTCTTCCAAGTTAGATGAACCCATATACTTAAAAAATTTGGTTCTACTAAAATTACCGAAACCCGGTGTATTAAAAACCAGGTTTTATCTTTATATATCTCCTTCCATCTCAAAGGAATTACGAGTTGCCATTCTGTGAAGGCGCCGCCACCACCGCTAAATATCACCTCCACATCTGTCTATGCCCCTCAATCTATCATTTGATCCCTATCCTCCACCACAATGCTCAAAGCCACAGGCCAGGGCATCCACTAAGCCTCAGAAAATTTGCTCATCCCCAACCACCCAAAACCATTTTCCCGTACCCTTTGAAATCCCTTGTCAAATCCCAACAGAAGACCACCAACCCTGACGATCTCGCCCAAAACAATTCTGTGAAGGTGCCGCCACCACCGCTAAACCTTTTTTCTCGACCTCCATTAGTAGGAATTTGATGGGGAAAAAATGAGAGGATCGATGGCAATGGGAGTGTGGACTAAGATGTGCAGTGTGGCGATGACAACCACTTTGAGTCTAATAGGATTATAGGAGGGGAAGATCTTGACAGTCAATTTGTCACTGAGAGTCAATAAGCATGAGGTTTTGAAGTTGTTTCAGCAGCGCGTGTCAATGAAGAACTTGAATTGACCAAGGGCACAATGAAGGAGCGGAAATCTTATTGAATGGTTGGACCAAGTCACCAAGGTGAAGCAGATGACGAGACTGGGAGGAGGAATAAGTGAAGGTGGAGTAGAGAGACGTAAGCGGAAACAATTTAAAACCAGGTTAAGGTAATTCTGATATAATACAGACTCCGTATGAAAATACTTGTCATTCTAGCATTTTACACACTTTTTATGGAAGCTGTCAAATATACTATTGTACCCCTATTCAATACTCAACTTTCTGTTCAAGGCTAAAATGAGACGTGTTTTCACACGGAGGGAGTACGTTTTTTTTCCAGTTACCTGAAACATCTTACCTAAATCAGATCTCCAGCAAGAAAATGGGTCTGAAGGTCTGTGAAACATACTTTAATACCTTAATATCCCCAAAAAATTTAAATAAATCTATCCGTAAGGTGTATTTCAAGATATGTATTTAATTAACCATCACACTGATTAGGAGGGTGATTTTATTAAATCAATTTTCAGCCAAAACTTCCCCATATGAATCAGTTTCAGTGTCATATTGGATACATCTCAAAGTGAACATAAATATTTGGCTACGGAAAGTGTGGCAGCATGAATGATAAATTGAAAAGATAATGTATATCTTGGCAGAACACCATCCCCGTGCTTAAAGTTCAATTTAATTAGCCATCACACTGATTAAGAAAGGAAGATATAAAATGGGTCTGGGAAACAGACAAAGCAAAAAGATCGGGACTGAGATTCAAATAAGTATTATGAATTATAGAACAAGAACAACAACATGCAGACAAATAGCTGAAAAAGGATGATCAACATCATTAGCAACCAGGAAAATCAAAGAGTAGTGCTTACATTCTTCCCAATCATCCCCATCAGCCGAACATCCCTTTTTGCAAAACACTCTCCCTGCAAGAGTTGACACAATTGGACATTATATACTTATCACAAATTCACAATAATATTATTTAGGGTTTAAACAGTGGATATGTCATATGAGAGATCAACTAGCAAATTAATTTAGTTTTTTTTTGCACGAAAACATTGAAAATGGAAGGCCACAGGAGAATAAAACGAGAAAGAATTATTTGTTCGTTTTATAAACTAGAAAATCTCTTTTGTAACTGTAGTTTACATCAAGTCACATCAGTCTACAAAATTATACGGACCACCCAGGCTGATGAATATGATCTAAACCCCCATTGCTATAGGAAAGAGTAAATGAAAGCGAGTCCCGGCAAATGAGAAATTTGACATTTAAGGAGTCCCATGAAGTTCACAAAAATTTTGTAATGTACATATTTCTTCACATTACTCCCAAAGGAGCACATCACTTGGGATTTCCTTTTTCTAGTTTTTGTTGGGGAAAATTCAGCCATGTAGTATCAAATGTTGAGAGTTGAGAAAACTAAGAGAACGAAATTTGAAGAATATATACACTGACCTACCACACAAAACAAAAAAAGGAAGAAAGGCCACTAAAAGAACGAAACTAAAGCAAAAGGTTATTTCTAATACATAATTCATATTTTCTAAAGCCTCTTTTGGATTGTGTAGCCCCTTTGCAGAGCCAATTCAATTAAAACACTGATTGCATAAATTCTCAATAATCTCTGCTCCAAAAGTGCAAGTGGCTCCTCGAATGTAACAAGCTCTCAGGGTTTTTTCTTGTTGAAATTTGTCTCTCTTACTACAGATTATCTATCCGGCCATTAAAAGAGATCATAAACCCTAAACGAACTAAAAAAGCACGAACCTTTCTTCATGGAAACAACATCAACACACAAAAAAGCACATTAAACTGCAAACATAACAATCATCAAAAGGGTTTAAAAAGAACAACCTCCAACACAACCAATTAGTCAAAACCTGGCAAATTGAACAACGTTTACAGACCAACAATCATTCACCGTCAGGCAATTGAAAACCGACACGGTGCAGAAACACAACCAAAACTAAAACTTCAAAAAGAATTGAAACATCAAAGGAAGAAAGAAACTCATTCATGGGCCTGGTTGTTTGAGGAATTAAAAGAAGAAATCTCACATGGAATTTGGGTAAGAGAAGCGTATTTTTTGGTGCACTGGCTTCCGCATGGAGGCACCCAATGATGCGGCACTATATCTCTCATGTCTCTCGGCGTCTGCTTTCTTCTTCGATGTTTCGTTCTTCTCTCTCCCTTCCTCCCTCTCTCTCTCCCCCTCCTTCTCTCTCCTTTGTATCGGGGGATTGGCCCGAACGAGAGTGGTCTGCAACTCACGCTATATTTGGCAAGAACGTGTTTTTACCAGCCTGTTGCGAAATAAAGATTGGAATTTTCTTTTCGTCCTTATATAGTTATATTAGACTCGTCTAGGAGGTTGGACGGGTCGAGCTCGAGTCGGAAAGTTTTATTAGAATGGATCAAGATGAACGTAACTTAGATATTGATAGAATCATTCCCTAAAAAAAATATTGATAGAATCAAATCTTTTTATTTGATTCATTAATAATATATTTAAATGTTTTATTAGTTAAGATCATACGGAGAAGATTTAGTTAGGGATTAAAAGTGTTACGTTTTCTTTGTTATTATTAATGAAATATTGTTTTTGAAGATGAACGGATTTATGCTGAGCTTCTTTCATATCGTTGAATTTTGTTAGATTTTTGAAATTACGTTAGGGGTCTGTTTGACTTTTTTTTCATATTATTGTGAGATATTATTATTTCAATAATAATTTCCAATATGGGTTCAATTATGTGGTCGGTCCGCGAACCCATATTCGTATGGATATAAAACTAGATCCCACCACTTTTGCTATAATGCCGAATTCTAACATGTGTGTCAAAAGACTAATTCAACTTTCATTATGCATGTCATAAGCGAAATAAGGTGATTCAGATTCACGTAAACTTTGAGAGTCATATGCGTAACTAAAAGGTTCGAGAAATAGATATCAAATACTATATTGTATTATTTCATACATGCAGGATACTTTATTGATTTGTCATTACTTGATGGACCGAATTTATTGACAAGAATCAACATTTATCTTCACAAAAAGAAGCAATACATACTTATCCTAGCTAGCGAGACATTGGTGGCAAAGTATGCATACGGTCATTACCGTTGCTTTGCTTGCCCATACCCATCGTTGCCTTGACGACATTTTCATCTCCTTTGATAAAGTATTTCCTCCCAAGCTTTCGGGTTTCCATCTTCGGCTTGACAATGTGCTTGTCTTCATTATCGCCTTTGCTTCCTTGTGGTGGCGGTGCAGGATGCGGGTTTGGTATTGGGTGCGAGTCCTTGTCAACGCCTTGCTGAGGAACGGGAATCAAGGGTCGGCCACCGATTATTCCTCCATAGCCATAACCAACCGGAATGCAGCAAACCGCGTAGTAGCCAGCCGTTCCTCCATTGCCACCAACTTGAATTCCGGAAGTACCAATGCTAATAGTTGGGAGACTAATGCTGAGTCCCGGCATGCTTATCCCAGGGAGGCCGATGACAATACCAACGTTAGTACTAGCACAGGTGAAGCACACACTGCTGCCAGGTACATTATAAGCACCCTGGTGATGTATACATTCGCCATCATCTGAATATGTACACCCATACCCTTCTTTGTTCAGGAGTTGGTTCGCAGAGGAGAACGAGAATCTCGTGCTTAGAAGAACCAAGACGGAGATAAGATGACAAACCCTTATGAGTGCAGCCATTGCTTGTATAGTGTTATCAAGTATGTTTGTCTCTGGCTTTGAAGTCTTTTAATAGTTGGTTGATGGACTTCAGTTTGTTGAAATAGAGGCGCAATCTGCTGACATGTTTGTTGCATGAGTACTTGGAGTTGCGTCGAATCAGCTGATCATACTTTTCTTGTTGCTGCTGGAGATCTCTAAATAATGAATTAGCCCCATTTGAGAATCCCCGCAGAGTTCATAAACCTTTAACCAAACATAATAACATGAAGAAAGATGTCCTGAACACAATATAGTCAAAAACAGCCTTATCAATCATAAAGGCAACCAGTTTGTCATACTAGATATCCCCTGAAGTGCCTAACTTATTCAACTATATATAATAGCAAGTACCAATCTGATTACAACTGTAGGAAGAACACAAGCTACTTCAAAGCAACAGTTGACACCATAAAAAGCACAAAAAAGGCATGATTCTAAATAGCCAAAAATGTATCATATAACCAATTGTTCAAGCATAACCCAAGCTCAAACAACAAATCATATGAGAAATCAGCTGACTGAAAACCCACCTGAACTCACAGTGAACGTGCGAGAATCGGGTTTTATGCAACCATGACTAATTCAATCTGCCCTGGTAAAAAATAATGAACATTGGGACTGGCAATGACAGACTGGCTGGTCCTTATGTCTTAGTTTGCCTTTTGTTGAGGATCTTCTTAGTTTCTTCATCTTCATCCACCTTATCGGCTCTCATTTTGCTTAAGAGGGAATCTACGTCCTTACCGCTTTTAACATAAGCCCTCAACACAGCATGGTACATCTCCTTGTTCACTGGAACTGCAGTTTTCAGTGATTCCACAAAGGATTCTGCCTCTAATGCAGTTCCATGCTCACCAATCCAGCTCAATAAGCTCATAACAACCCTGTTGTTGGGCTTCCAGCCTTTCGTCTCCACTCTTAAAGTAAGTGCGGTCTTCATGCACTCCAATGATTTCCGCATTTGACTCTTATCCAGGTAACCAGCAGCAACTGCACCCCAACTGTTGGGGCTCGTCGGCTTTTCTTTCTTTTTCAAGGCTTCAAGCATTGCCTCAGCTTCCTCAAATAGAAGCTTCTCACAATACCCCATAATAACAATATTAGGAACACGGAAATCATAACAATTATCAGATGCATCCCATTCTTTAACTATCTTCTTGGCCTCTTCGAATTCACCGAGCTTCACCAGAGACTCTAGCATATTCATGTAATCCCTGTTTATACACTTCTTGCAAGCTACCTTTTCGAGCTCCCACAACCTCAACACCTCATCCCTTTTTCCTAACTTTGCATAAACCGAAATCAGAAAATTGAAGCCAGTACCATCCTTCTTTTCTAATCTCACCTCAGCTTTCTCCAGAGCCTTAATCGCCTTGTCCACAAGGCCTTCTTTTGCATAAAAATTTGCTATTAGAGCATATGTATTCCAGTCCACAGCGATGTGGGACTGTGTCTCCATTTCTTTCCGCATTTTCTCCATTCCTTCTATATCAGATTTAACTCCAAATGAAGTAATGCAGATCCTATAACTGTAATTATCAGGTGAAACATTGTTTTTCTTCATCTCAGCAAGCACCTCAGGAACCTTCTCATGCTGGTTAGTATTGGTATACAGACACATTATATCATTGTAAGTGAGAGATGATGAGGCAATACCCATCTCCTTCATCTTCTGCAAATGTGACAAAGACTTCTCAATTTGGCGCTGCCTGACATAACAGTTGAGCATTGCTCCATATGTCTTGTCGGTTTTATCTTCCTTTGGCAGACTGTTGAAATAAGTTTCAGCAGTAGAATACCCACTTACTCTACCCAATAAATCAAGCTGGACAGCATGTTCAACTGGTGAGAATTTACAAATGCCTTTCTCACTCATCCATTCAGAAACCTGCAATATGTTGCAAAAGTAAAACAAAGAACTATAAGAAGCTTATATTTTCACATGGAATTTTCTTGGGAACACTTTTATCTTCCTATCTCTGTTATGTGTGACAGTTATTATAAAAAAGATGCTCATTAAATTGATAGTAGATTCAACTTGATCATTGTTCTTAAGATGCAATTTACACATTCAGCTCTTCTTTCAGTTGGCAAGAACACGAAAATGAAAGGATCATATCTCACATTTCACGACTGAGGGAGAGCAGCTAAATTCCTAATCTTGAACAGAAAGTCCAAACAATCCGTAGCATAGATATTGAAATGCATCACTGAATGAATCAACAACGATCACACAATGGAAGGTTTGCACCACCAATCTAGAATCTAGAACCGGAAAAAGAAAACGACATATGCGACAACAAAGATGCATCCCTAGAACACAGAACATTGAACATTTTCTTTCGAACACTAGGGCTTAAGAGAATAAAAAAGAAGTGCAATTACCGCAAGGGCTTGAGAGAATCGTCTGCGCTTGCGAAGGTCATAGATGATCCGCTTGAGCTCGCCTACCCAAACCTTCTTATCCTGCCCAACCCAACCATCAAGCTCTGACTTAACGCTGATACCAGGATTACCGAGCGGGCTAATCCTCGCGTACAGGGACGTCTTCGATTGTCTGTTCGTGTGGTAATAGCACCGCTGTTTCACTGTTCTATCATTAACGGCCACAACTTCTTCTGAAAGTCCATGGATTCGAACTTGGCGCCGGAGCCCCAAGCTCAAACGATTGAGAACAGTGTAAAGCTTTGAATCCATTGAAACGAGAAGCCAGGAGGATCTAACAACGGAGATTGAGGAATTAGGATTTATCAGTGGTGGTGGCTGTTGGGAGTGTTGGGTCCGAGATGGCGAAGTCTTTTGTTACTTGTTAGGGTTTCCGGAGGGGTTTATGTTTTTTGGTAAATTATGCAAAATTGCCCGTCAATTAGTTGAATTTGTATAACTATCCATATAAAAGATAGTTACGCAAAATTGCACCAACTTTTCCTTTTTTTAACATATACTTTTCTCGCATAATCTTACCGGCGAAAAAAATGCTAAAACAAATATATTCGGTTTTGTCGAGTTTACCGTGACCAATTCTATTGTGGATTATTGCTACTTTATTTTTTCGGGCTTTCATACATCACACCACATCTTCAAAAGTGTTCTTTCACTCATTTAAGACGATGACAAGAGGCCTACTATTCCCCAAATTGTTGCAATATAGCCTCGTTATTTTGTTTCTAATAAAATGATGGTTATTTCCGCTCCAGGTTGGATCTTTGCTTTTTTTACGAAGCCCATGTAAAGCATTTTCATCGAAACCCAACACTAATTTTTCCGACGATCCTGAACTTCGTGTTCTCATCCGTAACGATGCTTTAGATTGAACTACTTCTAGAAAATAATCCAACCTAACCGTTTTCCGTTAAAAAAAAAAACTAGGTCACCAATCGAAAAAGAATAAATTTTTAGGACCGAATGAAAATATCCAATAAATAAAAGTGGAGTCACTAAACACAATTTATTCTATTTTCATTAAGAGTCATTTTTCTATTAAAAAAAAATTGCATTTTTACAGGCTTTGTGGACTTGCTGTGCCCTCGTAGGCTCGTACACCACCGTCCTCTTCCCTTTCGTCCCCGTCTTCATCGAAGCCCTGCCTGTGTTGATCTGCTTACAAATCTATTCTGCTACTGAATCGAGACAGGAGGTAAGCTTGATTTCAATATGTATGGAATAAATTCATAGCTTCCTTAAATCATTGATTGATTGGTCAGGGGAGAGTTGCCGGAAAATTCCTGCATTGCGGATTATGATTGCTATCAAAATTACATTCTAGTGTCGGGTTGAGCTGTTTTCTTTGTTAATACTGTCATTGAGTGCTGGAGACTGTTCGCTTTTGCTGTTTGGATAGGCGAAAAATGCAAGTTCTGTTTGCCGGGAACTTGCAGGGAAGGTGTTTGACAAAATGCTGCTTGGATGACTAATAATTAGGCGGCTTTATGGCCTTTGATAATCTACTTCAAATATTAAGATTCCAAGAGTGTAATGAATCCATTCAACGGAATCGTTGTGCCTTTTTAATTTGTGTAGGCGTTAAGCGAGAGAGATTTACACCCTGGATGGTGTTCAGTACTTGATTCTTATTTTTATTTTGGTTTCTGATTACTTGCAAAGACGTACAAAATCTTGGCATGTCCTCATTCTTCCTGCTGAATAGTAAGGTCTATTGGACCCTATTGGTGCATTCCTGATAAGTTGGAATGTTGGATAGTGGTTACACTTACACCCCACCTCCCACACATACAATAACTTAAGCCCACCTTTACACTCCAGGGACAAAAAATGTTAGCAGAGTTACTGGTTTGAGTAAATGAGTTCAGGTTGTATGGTCAATTTTTTCTCAAATGAAATGGTACCAGTTTTGCTTGAGTTTTTCCTCAAAATCCCCAAATGTATGCCTTATTGAGTTTTTCCTAACCAAGTTCTTTTTGGATTTGTAGAGGCATCTAATGGCCCACATCCGATGCGGAAGAAACATCTTGCGGCAGATTGTTCACGATGCTAGCCTCCAAAAGTCCAATGCGTTGGCAAATCCATTACTCTTTGTTGCCCAGGGAGTTAGATTCAGAAAGTTGGATGTCATTCTTACAACGGTGGGTTAATATGATCATGAGTGCAGTTCACCTCATCTTACTAAAAATGCTGGGTGATTTATGATTTTGATTCAATGATGCAGAGTATAGACAAGCTTGGTAAGGCTGGGGATACAGTGAAAGTTGCTCCTGGGTACTTCCGCAATTATCTGATGCCGAAGTTACTTGCTGTACCGAATATTGATAAGTTTGCATTCCTTGTCAGAGAGCAGAGAAAGGTGTTTCTCCATCACATAGCTCCATTTTAGTCTTTTATTTATTTATCGTCATCACACGTAATTTTGTAGGCAGTCGTTTGTTATTGTTTGAGTTGGTATTCAAGATCTGGTATGCTCAATTTATCGTTTTGTCTTGCCATGTGTAAAACACACACTCCAGAGAGAAAATATTTTCTTTACATGAGGTAGAAACTATAAAATGTTTCAAGTGTAAAGTTTCATTATACTTCCTCACCTTTTCTGTAAACAAAATGAGCTAGTAGTAAGCTCTGCAGTGTGTACCATAAGCCTTACCACTTACCAGTACCCCGAAACTCAAGTAACTGGTTATGAGTGTCACAGAAGCACATGGTCTTACATGGAAATTTGAATATGATCTTCCTTTTTTCTTCTAATGTTTATCTTGTTTTGTTTTTTTTTTAAAATTCTGTGAACATGACATTAGAGCCACCATGTCACCACAGATCAATTTACCAATTTGTCTTCAGTGAAAATTGTTTGCAGCGTTCACGGCAGGGCTAGTTATCTGTTTTTAAAAATTGTAACTACAAAGCCATTTGTGGTATTGCTTGTGCACACCCGTTAAATATTTGTTCTATGTGATTTAATTTCTTCTTTTTTTTTTTCTGATCAGATTTACCAGCATGAAGAGGAGACAGGAGTTAAAGTTGTTCAGGTGACTGAGAAGGATAAGATGGAAGAATATGTAGCCGCTGCTAAGCGTCTTGACAATGCAAAGCTGGTACGCATTTCACACTATAATTACAACTATTTAGCACCGATGGGGATCTTGGTCTTGCTTATCTGATTGTAAAAGCCCTGGCTGACCCACACTAGATTATCTTTGTGGGTTGGTTTGTGGTGATTTGTGCTGACATTTTATGTGTGGCTGACAAGGCATCCCGTCTATGATGTCTGTCCTCGTGTTGTGAGGCACTTGTGTTGGAATGAGAAAAATTTGTGAGCTTAAGTTATAATTCAACGGAAGATGTAGTCCCGAGGGTTTGGTCCACAACAAGCATGCTGTTAAAACAAAGTCAATATCGTCTTTAAGCAATTATAATGCAAATTTATCTTTGTAGGTTTTGAGAAGATTCTACAAGGTTGACAGTGAACTACGCGAGCCTGTCACGAAAGATGATCTTGTTGCTGAGGTACGACTTGCCTACTCTTAATCAACTTTCCAGTGTTCAAAATATGCATTTCATCAATTGCTAGTTCCAGATTATTGTTTGCAATTGAATATGGATAATAAGAAAGATTACTTTTCTCCCAATCAAAGTACTAATTTTGTCTCTATAATCCATGGCAGGTAGCAAGGCAGCTAGGCGTTAGCATTGCACCTGAAAACCTGTACTTACCCCATCCATTAGCGTCATTCGGGGAGTATGAAATACCCCTACGCTTGCCAAAGTCGATCCCAGTGCCAGAGGGGAAGATCATGTGGACTCTCGATGTCAAAATCCGAAGAAAATAGGATGGTGTAGCTCAACGTGATCCGCAAAATGATCGGATAAACGAGTTTTTTTTACTCCAACGTAGCATTTCGACCTTAGTTGTGTAGACTGTTGTCGATACATTTTTAATCTCTTTCATTTGACATGTTTTTGGCAGTGAGGAAATTGCTATTTAGTTTGTGCAACTCCAGTTTGTAGTTTGAATTTTTGATATAAATTCCGCGTGGGAAGTGTAACCACACATTTTTAGCCTTTTCCGCTGGTACACAGTTTTAAAAGTTATATGAGAAGATGTAATAAGCAGTGACTGTTGTTAAAATGCACTATTAATAGAATGAATTGGCAAAATTATTAATGTATTAGATTAATGTTTAAACCAGTCCAATGAAATTACCAGTTAACCTCCCACAAAATTAAGGAAAGTTGCAGATGTGCCCTAGTTACTTTTTCTACATCAAGAAGAAGCTTGAACACAACATCGTGTCATGAACACCTCCACGCCAAGTCCGGCTCTTCCATGCTAAGACTCCGGCTCTTCCATGCTAAGATTCAACGTGAAAAAAGTTCTTTCATGTTGGGTCCTGACATGATTTTTTTTCACGGAGCTTTCAATGTGATATAAGTTATTTCACGTTTTGTTAGGACGCACACGGTAACGGGTAATCGAACAATAGTGAACTATCGATTGCTTCTAAATCTAAATTTCAATAGTTTTTGTCCAAGTATGTTGTCAATTAACACTACTTCGTTCAATTCTAACATGATTCAACCTTTCATTCAAAAAAAATAATCAAAATGCTCAAAATAAGAATTTCAGATCTAATCCCTAAATTTTGAATATGTAATCAAGCAAACACATGGAATTAGATCATTTTTTAGAGAAATTGTACAAAAAAAAAAAACCCGTAAATGTGTAGATATGTTTTGACTCGTCAAACATTGAATTTGACTAAGATTCGACGTCTAAATTTCAATTTGAAGATTTGAGAGAAATTTAGAAAAGAAGAGGAGATTGAATAAAACAATTGAGAAAAAGAGGAATAAATTTGAAAAGACTTACTTTCTAATTACCCTGATTTGAACTATCAGAGAAAAATAAAAATGGCATGAAAAGGTTCATTTTGTAATCCCGTGATTTGAGCCATAAATTCCAATTTAAAAATGAGAGAAATTTTGGAAAGAAAAGGAGATTGAATAAAAAAAATATAGAGAAAAATAAAAATGAAATTGAAAAGGCTTATTATGTAAAAGGTTACAACTTTCGTTGTTGCGTTATTTCTTTGGTACACTTCAACGAAATAGCTACATACGGTCACGAATCATGCTCTCCACAGCCTTGTGGCTGGCACAAGGAATTTCCCAATATTTTAACAAAATCCAATGTTACAAGATGACCATAAACAGCAAGAAAACTCCAATCCCATGACTATACAGAAGCTGTCATCGACAGAGAACACAAATGTCTTACCTGTTTCAGTAACTCAAACCCTTCCAACGAATGGAGTAACTTATAGTTATTACTTAACACTTACCAGGATGTCTTGCTTTCTTTTCTTTAGCTAAATATTGCTTGCTGTGCACTTCTTCTTTTTATGAGTACTCGCCGTTCATACTAGCTACTACTTACATGGCCTGCATTAGCTTTGTCGCAGGCTCCTGTGTTTGCTAACTTGTGTCGGTAAGCCAGAATCTGAGGTTTGAAAGAAAAACGGTTATAAGAAAGGCTTCAAGGCAGTCAATGGTATACTTTTATTTGAAATGAACTTAGGGTCTGTTTGGTATCTATCAATTTGATATACTCTAAAAATTAGTGGTGTCACATATCTTATATTTATCCTCCCTCTTCTATTCTTCCTTTCTGGAACTCATTCTTTGGAGAAAATTATTCATAAATATCTCTTCTTTGTGTTGTCGTTCATATACTAAAACCTACTGGACAAATATATCAGATATCAATCTCATACCCATATCTGATACATTGATATCTAGATATGAATCGACAACAGACCCTTATTCTTTGACAGAAAAAACATAGTTCTTACCAAATGACCCTGGTGGAGATTGAATGTAGATTTGACTTCTTGAACAGTTTGTTCAGAGTGCAGAAGTTGCAGCTCGTCTTTGCATGGATCCAAGAGCAATGATTCGGATGGTTGAACATCGAAAGAGGTCAAAGAGCTTAACTTAGAATGCAGCTCTTTCACTGCCAGTAATTCGATTTCATCAACTTGTGATGAGGTCTGGTATGCAATGAACTGCAGGGAAAAGATTGCAAAGCTTATTGAACGAGGAGGTATAATAAAACAAGAAGAAACTAGAATAACAATCCAAATGAGATGATTTACTTGACATATTTGTCCAACATGTAGTGTTGGACTGCAGCACAAATACGGTTGCTGTAGATTGGGCGTCCTTTCGACATCAAGAGAAACAAGAAAAATCTGGATATCCATCTGAAAATGAGAAGGAGAATATGGCAATAAGTAATCTCGGAAACAAAGATAGATTTCAAAAATATAATGACACAAAAAGGTAGTTTTTATTAGCTATTCTAGTTCTAGTCGTCTACGATCGGTCTTGATCACAGTTGTTCCCACAGAGTAATTATTGGTAGAGTTAAACACTAATCTCAATTAAAAACATTTAACTCTAGAAATGGTGAATATATATCTAAACAGATGGGTTTAAAATCTTAAGTGTTGAAGTCTCATTGAGTGGTTCAGATCTATTAGAACTCTACCAATAGATTTTTTTTTTCACTACTCTAGTGTACCCATCTATTCTATAATTCACTATACAATGCAATATTTCACCAATACAAGGTAAGAAGTTATGACCTCTTGACTCTCATCCATGTTCCGAAGATGTTCAGACAACCTAGCAAGGCGGTTATTCCGTGCCTGCTTACCACTACCACCACCAGGATTGCCATAGCGAGTGTGACTCCTCATTCCACCTCTTCCCCATGCAAGGATCTCCGAGTTTCCAGCAAGGCCACCAGATGCAAATGCATTGTCTCTGTTCACTTCTGAATCATTTTCATTGTAACCTCCTCCAACACCAGGTGATTGACCCTTGAACCTCCTAGATCTTTTTGGTCTAGTTTCTCGGCGATCATCAGCAGAAGAGTAATTACCATTAGCATCATCATTATCATCTGAGCGATAGCTTGCCCTCCTTCGTGTCGTGCTTTGTGATCTCTTTCGTTTCTTACTCGCAGCTTCTGATTGTCGTCGGAAAGTTTCGGCAATTAAATCTTGGATCTGTCAAAATAGTTAAATACATCATTTCAAAACTGCAAAGAGAAGAAATTTATCTCAAGAAAGCATGAAATTGCTAACTACTGAAATGAATAATGAGTAACCTGCTTGTTTCGAGCATCCTCCTCTTCATGAAAAGCCAGCTCCTGTGATGAAAAAAACAAGCTGACATTATAACTCATATAGTCGTATTGCTTGGGGAGATGCATGTATAGGAATAAACAGCCAAATGCAAATGAATGAACCAGTCAGAATGGTATACCTCCTCTTCAAATTGTTCAACATTAGGATACAATACAGCTATTAGTGCATCATAGTTTGGATCATCTCTTAGAGAACGACGACTAGCACAATGTGTGCGACAAGCTGGGCATTCCTTATTCCTGGAAAATGTTATTCCTTATAAGTGAAGTAAAAGGTAGAAAAAATGATACTGCATTTGAATTTGGGACTCGGACATATTATGCAGCAAGTATGTATATTGCTGAGAAATTTGGCAGAACTTCTGAATAAGAGTTGCTCAAAACTATAGGTTCAAAGCTTGGAGAAGATACCCCATCCTCATAGATTTGTCAATACACTCTCTGCAGAAGCGATGCAGACATTCCATTACTGTTCTTGTCTTCCGGATGATCCCTATAGATGCAACAAGAGTAGTAAGCATCAAGTCAAACTTGTAGTCACTAAAATTACATGCAATACGAAGCACATGAAAAATTAAACAGCTAGTTATAGCAGCAAGACTTTTGGCTGTTATGACAAGCTGTTTGTGGATCAAAACATTAAAATTACATGCAATACCAAGCACATGAAAAAATTAGTGGAAAACTATTATGTCCGTCAAATTTAGGATCAGAAGACTTTCTAAACATTATAGGTGAGCCTGAAGAATTGGTCGCAGCGATTAAATTCCTGACTCATTAGACAAATAAAAATATATATAAAAAAAACATTGATAGGAGAAGGTATTTTGCATATTCCTAATGGATTATTCTTTTACGAGGATGCCAAAACTATTTAATGCAGAAAATCATTCATAGTGAAGAAGATACATGAGCGAATAGTAGATAGTCCTAAGTTACCCTCTAACAGTTGGGTAAAAAGAAAATAACTTCCTTCTATCCTGCTAAATACATATCCAAATGCACAACAGGTGCATTACGGACAAGATTTTGAAAATTCTCAACTCGCTCAAGTAGGCAGTAGCCGCATTACAGTGGAAATTCAATAAGGACACAGTGCAATGAAAATCGAAAGAATCAAATATTCAGAGTTCCTATACCAAATGCATCATTAATCTGTTTATATAATAACCAAGTATTTGAAGTGAACATCACAGCTGTCAAAATTTTGACAAGAGATTTTTGTGTGAAAAAAGAGAGGTCTATAGAAAATACTGTTTGCAATACACAGAAGGAGGAGAAGGCAAACACAGAAAAGAATAAGAGCCATTAATAGTACCCAAACATATTGGACACTGGACTTCCTTGCGCACATCTGTCAGCGGAACTGTGACGAACCTGTGGCAAGGTAAACAAACATATCAGCACACTAACATCTATATACAGTAGATAAAAGAGCTTTTTTTCATTAACTGTCGGAAATATATAACAATTTGTTAACTTCTATGAAAGTCATTGGCTAGGATGCAAACAGGCAGCAAATTTGTTGTTCAATAACAACATTGTTCATGGAAGGATCACTCATCTGGTGGCAGATCTAAGTCCATATTCCATACTTGTACGTTGAGATTCTAATGTCATGTCAAAAAAATTTATCCAACATTGATCACGTTTAAGCTAATGATATCACAAGTGCCAAATAGCACGCCAAAATTGTGGTTACAGAATGGCAGCCTCAGACAGCTCATGCTCATTTGATGAAAATTTGTCAATTAATCGATGAAACAAGCTAGGCAAAAGCCAAGGGTCAAGAATAATGCAAGACAACTCAAGTCCTCAGAACCAACAAACACATTTCCACAAAAGTACAGCTAGGGAAGGTACTTACCACTATCATGAAAAAAAACTATCACCAAGTGCATGTCATTTTATACAGTGTCACAGTGAAGCAGACACAATACTTTGTAAATATCCCAATTCTCATATGAGACATCAAAGAACAAATTACTTGCAAGAAAGTATGTGAATCTGGTTCATATTTAATTTGTAAGCATCTCCTTACAAAACAAAAAGATCTAAATTTTCTCGTAAAACTCCTGCAATAAACTATTTGATCAACACATCCATCAAGTCATGATTTTGCATATTTAACACCAACCTTTAAAATATATACATGCTCAGAAATAAATTCTTAAAGTAGCAGTCTTGCATATGCAACATTCATTGATGAACCATGATCACAATGCCACATCCAATCAATGTTTACAACAAATAGTTCCATGGAATAACATAGTAACACACCAGATTGTTCCAGAAAGCAGATTTTTAGAACACATTAAGAAAAGATGACAGCAGAGGGGATCAATCATGGAGTCTTGGCGAATGGAATTTTAAAGTAGGCCATGCAAGCACATAGGGCTACAAAAAATTGCAGGGGGGAAAAAAAGTAGTATAAAGAAGACCTGCCATCAACCTCTATGACAGCAATAGTTCCATAAGAAACTTAGTTACATGTTTGTCGACCAATAGATGGTCATAATTCCAAATATTAAGCTCAGTATTTAAAAAAAATATCACTGTGAGAACTAAAGCTGTGAGGCTCGACCACAAATGACATGCAAGACCAGTGATGCTAAGAGAGACGAAACAGATTCTGAAATACATTAATGAAAAATGTAACATCTTATTTCGGGTTACATGATGAAGTAAAATATAAAATAAACGTAACGACTGTTCTAGTCACAGCACATTTTTGGCTTAAAGAGAGAGGAAAAAAAAAGTATAAAACAGATGAATAATTAGAATTACGCTCGTAGTAAAACTACCAAATATGCAAGCAGCAATCTCTTTTGATAAATTCAAGCACTCACATCGTAAGAAAACAGAACTTTTCTGCAAGCAAAGGCATGCAATCAAGGTAATTTGGCCTGGATTGCCAATACGAAGGAACATATCAAAACAGATTTCTATGATAAATACATGTTAGTAGGATCCACAACAATTAAGCTAACCATTAAGCACATTCAACAATTGATCAACGCAAAATCCCGATCATCTAGAGCGAGGTTGCAACATTCTACTAATTATCATGAAATTCTGCTCGATGAACAACACTCATTGTTATCATCGCATTAAGCAACCATATTAAGAAGAAAGGTAGAGTAGAGGAAGAGTGACAAAACATACTCCGGTTTTTGGCTTTCGTCACTTGAATAACTTCGATCGGAGTCTGAGAAAAAGAAGAATCCATAACAGAGGAAGGAAGATGGACACCTCGCCGAGCATAGCGAGAAAGAAAGCATGTCAGATCCGATGTAACGAACAGAAAACCCGATAATCATATACAAAAATCGTAAAAGAAGACATAAAGCAAACAAGCAATTAGAGAAGTGACCTTCATCTTGCAAGTGAGGCTCCGTCTCCTCCTCCTCCTCGCTCTCCTCTTCGTCCTCCTCAGAGATTCCTCCATTGTTCTCCGGAAGATCCTCGTCTTCCACGTTCTCCTGCAAGTGCTTCTGAGCAGGCATTGGCGCTGACGGCTTCGATTGCGAATCTACCACGGAGCGAAACTCGGACGGAGGTGCGACGATGGAGATCGAGGCGGCGCGGCGGCGGAGGGAGGACGGTGGATAGAAGAGAGAGGAGGTGGTTGAGTGCGGGGAGGGTGCTCGTGCTTCCCCTTTGTCTACGTTTGCGAGAAAGAAAGATCAGGGAACGCCTTCGGGGGATCCTGCTCTTATTTAACCCAATTTCCTTTTTTATTTTAATTTTATTTTTGGATTTCCTTGTCCACGTTATAATTACGACTTATCTGACCCCAAACCCGAGTTAGACGCATACAACGCATACACTAAAATTTATAGAAATTCTTAACCCAAAACCAACAGACAAGTTGACCCAATAGTGGCCGAATAACCAAACTTTGAAACAACTCCGAGTCGGGTCGGGACAGGCCAACATTAACATTTTCTGACAAAATTATGTGAAATATAGAATTATATTCAGATTATATTAGTTTATAGGTAATTTTATTTTAGAATTTACTTATAAGAAGATTTGGGGATTATGAGGGCAACTATGGTCGATTGTCCTTGTTAAGCTCTACACCGAGTAAGATATGACTCGATTAGTATGCAAAATTGTACGGAACTTCTCTTGACCTAAGTGTAATGTGTGACGTGCCGGAGAGTATAATGATTTTTGCATGAGGTTGTAAAAGGTCGGGTTATTCCCGTATAAGAAGATTTGGTGGATTCGGAGGGTAATGGTGGTCGATTGTCCTCGTTAAGCTCCCCGACGATTAAGATATGACTTAATCAATATGCAAATTTGTACGGAAATTCTATTGATTTAAGTGAATGTGTGATCTATCGTGGGGTATTGGTGATCTTTTGCATGATGATGTAAATGACCGGGATATCTCGTGTAATTGTTACTTAGTTTTTTCGTCGTAGTAATAAAACATGTAAGATGCACCGAAGGGTAACAAATCATCTTCTAATCAAAACCTCTCTCTCTATTTGTTGACTTAGACATTCGACAAGGTTGATCAAAATTATATAAACCTATTAATTCCATTCGTAATTCCCATAATTTATATTTGTGAATTTAAAAATAATTACATAATTTCTCATAATTTTCATCCTTTTAATCTCCGTAATACGTCTTTTCTGAACTGAACCTGAAGTTAATATTTGATGTTTTTTGGATAGAAATGTTGTGTGTTCAAAGTTAATAGTTTGACTTTAATTTTTAATACATTACCAAACTTAAAATGCTAAAAACCAAAAAGCATCTTTCCAGTGTAATACAAACAACACTAACAAGTTGTTTTTGCTTCAATTTATTCTTGTACTTGACGCTTACTCTAAACCGTGTTTCTAGGAAAAAATAAGTAGATCGATTGAGATAAGTATATAGGTTGAGGTCCGATCCTTGGGGTTGCCAAAAATATATTAATATCATACTCATCAAACAAAATGGAACGTTTAGAGATTATTTTAAATATATAAAAAAATCACGAATATTGTTTCATTTTACCGCTCTTTTTTTTAAAGGTGATGTATTTTTCTCATAAAAATACGGAAATATAGTAAATATTAGTAAAATATGAATCATTAGTTAGTAAAATCCAAATTATCGGCTTAGTTTTCTTAATAAGAACCGTGAAGAATTTGTTGGTTCACCGACCCGTGGTAGGCGGCTTGCAACCCATGTTATTGTCTTATGGTTAACCGTTATCACCGGTTTGAAAAACGACAACACTCCTAATTTTAACCTTTTGTCTCTCGATAGTCAAAACTATCATCAAAGCATATGCTACTACAACTCTACAACAAGAATTAATACAAAAGATCTAATATTGTTTAGCGAACAACCAACAATTACGTACATACTAAACTTGGATTTCAATGTCGAGTGGCCAATTGACAGAAGATAGAGAACGCCTGATGTATTGATGATCGCAAAAATATATAAATACCCTCGATTCAAGCCTCGAGCTTGCAGATAGCGCTTTCTTGATCGTCGATCAACTTGGGGTTTCATTGTAATTTGTTTGGTCCGACGACAATGATGACGATGATGATGATGTCCTTCTTCTTCGCTCATTGTGCCCTGCCAATCTCCTTCGACAACTCCTCTTCGTATCATCAAACTCCAACACTTCATGAAACCTGCACGTCCCCATTGGGAATTTGGGATCATGTACGTAAAACCGTAAGGGTGCATGCCTAATAGAAAATTTTAACCCTCTTAAATTCTACATTTATATTTTTAAAATAGATAAAACGAATGATAAAAAACTAAAAATCCGGTTATTCAGGTTGAACAAGACATCTCACCAAACGTCGTCCCTATCCATAACCGACACATTACAAATTCGGATCGTACTCAACTAGGAGTGTTTATAGGTCTAGACCTAAACAACAAAACTTGGATATAAACCGAATTAACTGATCCGGTTTGAAACCGATCCATAACTGGGCTTAAGCAAAAACAAATTTCATTTTATGATTCACTCATTTTTATATTCAAATAAATAAAACATCTTATATACAGAAAAATAAATTTTAGCATCGAGCATAAAATTTTATTTATAATATATACAATATTAATTTATTTTTTAAATACAAACTAATTACTTTCCACTAGTATAAACAAACCAAAAATAATAATGCATAAAAATCTAATAAAATTGTAATTATCAACTGGAAAAAGGTGTAATTTTATTTTTTAATGAATATAAGTTATTTATGAATACAATTTTATCTAAAAAAACAAAAAGAACAAGACCTGTTTTGGACCTAAAATCTGGACCAAGAACTGGAACTAAACCGGACCGGACTATGAACCCTCCTAGACCGGACCGGGTTTGGAGGGTCAAACCGGACGGGCGGAATGAACCCCGGCGCCCCATACATACCAACTCAAACCAGCGTCTAATTTCAATTACAAGAAACCCCAAAACCAAAGAACAATAAAATTGTCTCCGTTCATCCCAATCTGTCAAAGTTCGATACTGACGGACCGGTTGAGCGGGTTCGTGTGCATACGAGCGCACATGTGCGTTAAGCCAAATCCAACACATAAATCCAGCGAGGTTTCCTCCTAAAACCAATTGGCAATAGGAGGAGTAGGCCACCGACCTTATATACTAGGCTCGGAGTGTCCCATCTTTCGACGTGAGACTTTATTATCTCCAACCCAATCGGCAAATTTTCAGCAATGAAAATCGAAAATTGAAAATCGAAAATCGCAAAACTAAATACATAACCTGCTGCATTGCTGACAGAATCTCTGTTGAATTCCGGCGACAATCACCACCGGAGCCTTAGCGTGGAACTCACAGACCTTATGTCTCCGGTGGTAGCGCTTCGCCTCCGTCAAATCGGCGGTGCAATCCTCTGCTTGACACCACACCGTAATAGATGATACTAGCGCTGTTTCATCATATCTCTCCATTTATCTTCTTCCCCTTTGATATTTTTATTTGTCTTTTCGGTTCATCGATAAGTAGAAGACGAATTATATCTGACAGTGTGGAAATTTATTAAATAAATAAAAATAGTTGACTCGAGGTTGGAATTCCAGCCATGTCGATCAAAGTCTTCTTTACTTCCTTTGTGGGTCCTTTTTGGGCATTTTGAAAAGCTAGGGCGGCTGGCTGTAATATCTTGGATTTTTATTTTTCAATTGTTTTTTTTAAATCTTTTATTGTTGTAAAAAATTATATTAATTCGGAAAAAAAATGGCATAGAAGATCATTTTTTATTCGGTAAAGTATTAGAATAAAAAATGGACTAGGTAAAATCCTTTATGCTGCTAAAAAATATAAAATAAATATTTTATATATGGTTTTGTCGTACAAAACAACCTTTATTTAATTTTTAACTTTTTTCTAGTTAAATTATAAAATTAAAACTATAAAAAGGCTAACTTCGATAAATTTTATAAATTTTCTCTCGTTTCCATCTCCATCGTAGATGTATTTGCTCTATATAATGTCAAAGTCAAATGATATAGAGGTTGATGGAGCATCAACGCTTGAAATAAGTAGATGCGGTGGTCGAAGCTTGTGAATGACGAAAAACATCTATAATAAAGGAATAATGAACTTAAAAATTCTAGTATATAACCTTACCGAATTTGTGTATTAGACCCAACGCACGTGCGGCATGTCTACGTTCAAACTTGCGACAAAACTCTTCGGTCAATATTCGTCTAAGCTAGCTAAACAATGTAAAATTGTGAGGTATTGATAAACATAATGTTTTAAACGTTATAACTAGGGACGTCAATGGTTCGGGTGATGAGTGGTTGTATTACTTTCATCACCGGACTCATGCTAATAAATCGTTCACCCGAACCATCACCTAGCTGAAAATCCCTTCACCCTAAACCATAATCGCAGGGTGAATGGATGAGTTGGGTTTTTTCCAAGTTCACCCTAAAAATTAAGCGACTTTCAAAACAAATAATCAAGTATAACATAATACGATAACTCGATTATCTAAGTGACAAAATAGAAATTTGAAATTACATGTCTCCTTAATATCCAAAACAATATTAGCTCGAAACTAAGTTTGTAAACAAGAATCGAATTGTTTTATTTAGATCTTCAACTTGATTAACATTCGGCTTCCATCAATTCCTCGGAATTAAAAAATGCTCAAACTTGTGATCATTAAAAAATGAAGGAATATTTCGGTTTTGAAATTTAGGGTTTAACTTAAAAAGGAGATTAGTAATTTCGGTTTTTTAAAATTAAAGTGTCAGGTGAACATTGGATACCATCGGGTGAACGTCGGTCGGTTGGTGGATCAAGTGATTATTTTTAATATCTTCACCTAAACCCGTAACCCGACCATCACCCGGTCAACCATCAACTGAATTTCAACCTCATTTTATCGGATTATTAATTGTTTATATGATACAATTTATCGAATAATCATCGGTTACGGTCGAGATTATCATCTCTAACTATAACCCACCAATAATACTAAAATACTATGTATCAATAAATTTACCAAAATAAAAATAAATCATTGATAAATCTTATATGGGGTCCATTTTTCCCAATGGAGATTAGATTTATGAAAACTTCGAATATAATAAATTAGAAAATTCTAGAATTTGGTTGGAGATAATTTGATTTTCAAATGAAAGTTATTGATTTTACAATAAAATAAAAGTTCATAAAAGTCTAGAGATGGAAAAATATACTTTTGGCTGGTAAATGATTCTGGTCATGTCATTGTGGAATATGAGAAGGAGTTGAATATATAAGACAATTATGCGAGAGGAGGGTGGGCCAGGGGCTGCGTTACGTGCATTTGGTGGCATGATTCAACACTTAGGCTTAGATAGACACTAACTTATAATGTATTGCTAATTGACCAAGTCAAATTTAGTTTCGATGACCGGAAAGTAATTCGATATCTTATATACATTATAAGTTTGAGTATTACAATACTACAGTAACGGACTCGTTGTCTCCACCGACGGTCCATTGGACCGTAAAGCTGCTTAAATCTATCGTTTAGTGACTCGTTGACTAAGCCCATTATCGGGTACAACCTCAACAGCTGTAATGGGAAATGTCTCTCTGCATAAGGCTTCTTGTAGACACGTGGGGTCATCGTGTTAAGCATTGTTGAGGACACCATCTTCTGTGCTACCCTAATCTTGTCACCGCCTTCTACATTCTGGAGTTGCGATGGGGAGCCAACACATGGTGCTTGCGATATACTTGAAATGTTAGGGATTGGTGTATGAGGTACGGAAGGATTTGGATGAAAGGACGGTTAACAAACAATGGAAAAATATAGAAAGTAGATGTGAGAATACTCGAATAGGAAGTTTGTTAAGGATCAACCGTGTACTAAACGGTGGAAAGTGAAAGACGGGTATAAGTTGGTGAGTTTATTCACCGATTTTCAATCGGTATTGGAATGAACCCATAGGGAATTTATGAGTTTGAATTTGGCGGGTTTTTTTGTCGATCTATTCAGCAACTTATAAGCTCAATGTTTGGGACATAAGAGTACCTGACATGCTGACTGACTTATGTACAAGTTGGGTTCAAACCTCCTTGCGATCCGTTTCTAATAAATTCGGGTTCATCATGCACCAAAAAACGCCTTTAACTTGCACAAATCGATCAAGTAGTAGTATTGAGACGGTGAGACCAATGTGTGAGATGTTGAATGTTTGAGACATAAGAGTATGTGGCCCAACAACTCGATCATAATAGTTAGGGTTAAATCTCCCAACAACCCTTTGTCACAAAATTTAGGTTCACCGTACAACAAACAACAAAAAACGCCTATAACTTGCACAACTCGATCAAGTGCTAACTTTTTCATTTTTCTTTACAGTAAGACCAATATGTGACAAGTTGAACGTCAACATGATAGCATACAAACATCTTAACACGAAGTCATCTGGATATTTAAGTTTTAGTATAAGAAGGAAAAAAAATCTTGATTTCTTTTATTAAAAACATTTCAACATTCATAAAAGACAAGTCTTTATTGGACATAATTGCGAGATACTAAAAAAAAAAGTGATCGAACCTACATACAACATTTCGATCACTTATAACGTCATTCAATACATATATACTAATTTGATCGATCATCATTGTGTCTACGTAAATGTTTTAGAACATATATAACTAAGTACATATCTAGACCTAACTTAAATTTTGTATATCAACATCTCTTATTTAAGATATTGTTACAAAATTAGTCCTTCAAACAACTTTTTCTCTTTATTAATCTCTTATGATTATACAACTGTTTGTTAGACAACGTTATGAAAATATATCTTATAAAGATTTACAATCATTGGGATATAGAGAAGAAAAATGTTCCACATCGATAACAATGTTAAATATTAGACTATCCTATATCTTATAAATATTGAAGATTATATGTAATAGTTTATTTATTCACGTGTCTACATTTATTGTATAATTTAAAAATTATTTCAATTAGTTGATTAGTAATTAAATGCAGTAATATTTTATTAAATGTTGAATATTGATAATGTATTCATATTAATTAACAATATACTATGCACAATTTAAGTCAATTTATGATATCGGTATAGTGTCACAAAGGCATCACTTAATAGCTAAATTGAAAAGGGTCACATTAACATTTAGGATCTTCAATAAGATGATAATTTGACGATTTTTTTTGAGTAATTATTATTATAATAGGATAAAATGTAAAACCGCAATAACTCGATATTGAACTCCAACGACAACAATGAGAGAATATTAAAAGATGAAAAATTGCACCATAAATGAATCAATCTAGCCGGAAAATATATATTATGATCAAGCTAGTAAGATCTTTATTATAGAGCGATTGTTATGGTAACATAACTCGCGAATTTTAATTATGGCCAATATTCAGAACACCGCCTAGAAAATCATTTCACGGATTCGGAGCCCAATAAGGCATTCCACCACCTATGCCACCATTGCCTCCGGCCCAACCTCCGCCAGTTAGCGGTGGAAATTCCGGAAATTCAAACGGTCCCAGATGACCAAACCCCTGCAAGAGAAAGTGAAAATTGGAAGATTCGACTCTAGGGGAGAAAAACCTTCCGACATTACGAAGCATTGGGACTTCGTAACCATGAGCAGCGGTGATCACCGCAGCAGGTTGGCGGCGACGTTTGTTGTTAGGGGGTGCATATCGAGGGCGCTTGCACTTGCGGGAGGATCCTCCATAAGGGATGTCGCGAAGGAGGCCACCATGAGTCCAATAGCGGTCACAAGTCCTACAAAAATAGCGCGGTTGGTTCGCGCTATAGTTGTTGAAGTAGCAAAATTTGGTGTTCTTGGAGGAGCACCGGGGACAACTCCGAGGAGGCTTGTTGTTCACCTTCATCAGGGCGGTGGCGGAGGATTTTGCTCCTTTGGTGAGAAGAAGAGGCGACGACATTCTCTCTCACAGTCGAGAGAGCGCTTTCGAAGTTTGTTGTGTGAAGATGTCTGGGCCGAAGCCGATATTTATATACATAATTTGTACTACGATTAAGTCCTTTTTCGTTTATTCGATCTTATTGAACTTGTGATATTTTTCCAAATTAAGATTCGATAAAAATTCTAAGTATAAGAGAAGTCCAATGAATATCTTTGCGAATCAATTTCATTTAAATGTGTCAATGTATCTATTGATACGGAATCAATAAAAAGTTCTGGCGAATCCATACCGATACAGAAACCATATCTAAAACCGTAAAACTATTAATTCTAAATTACAAATTAAAAAGAAAACTCGACTCATTTAAATCAGATAAAGAATACTAGCTCTAAATAACAAGATGGTTTGATTATGATGTGCTTAAACACAAGGTGAAATATTGAAGAGGCAACTATTACAAATAAATAGAATTTATTGTGCATATATGTACACATATAGCTGTACATAAAAATAGAAGTGAGGTTGTAATTAAGAAGAGAGGGAATTAATAGTTGTTTGATGTCAGACAATTTATCATATATTTGAAGTGGTTCCTTTGTGTTTACTTTCTTTTATTTGTTAAACAATGATACCATAGGTATGGCGAATAGGATTGTGCATACGGTCCGGAACGGTGTACCGTAAATTGATAACACTCTAGATTGTAGACCGGATCGGAACCAGACCGGTTTGTATCTAAATTGTGCAGTTTTGGTGAGGTTTCCGGTCCAAAACCGGACCCGGACTGGACCGACCGGGTATTTGTAGTTTACGGTCCAACCCGGAATACAGTTTAATACGGTCCAAAACCGAACCTGGACCGTAACTCGGGTTTTCAAAAAACATGAACCGTAGACCAGACCGTAAATTTCGGTCCGGTCCGATTTTGCACGGCCCTAATGGTGAACCAATAATTCATTTCTTGTTAGTCTCTTATTAAAATTGGGTTAATAAAAACTGATTGTACTACGGTCAATGCCGTCTTTTATAAAATAAAAATAAAAATACAATATTGCATTATAAATGTCATTTATTTATAATTTATAAACACAAATTAATTATTATGATACTTATAGCAAACAAACCTTAAGATGAAGGACACGGGTATATTATAGCAGGGAGAGGTGTTTGATGGATATTACTACCCCGCATCAATATTTTTCAATTTGGTCATACTTAGATGAATATTGTTATACCACATCGATTATCAAATGAGACGGACAACTTTAAAACTTGTATAAATAGAAATATAAAGTTTGAAGATAAAACAAATCATGTATAATATTTATTCATTAAATTATAAACATTATTTTATATTTTCTTAACGACTTTTGTTATTTAGTGATGAATATTTGAATTCAAAAGTTTAAATTAATAATACATTATATGTTATCTGATAAATAAATTTAATAAATTATTATCAATATACTAAATACATAAAATAAATATATATCTGACAAATATCCGTGCACTACACGTCCTACCCTAGTGAAGATGAATCGAAGAGATAAAATTTATCGAGATTATTTTGTGGAACGAAAATGAAAATAACGAAACTTGTAACGCATGCACAGTAAACTCGAAATATTCATGGCAAACTGATTAAGGGCAATTGAAAATGGATTATTTTCTAGTCAACGTAGGTCTACGCTACACAATTTAATACAAGCTACTGTTTCAATTACTATGCTGCTTGTAATTGTGCTCCATGAAGTGTGCGAGTGATTGAACTATACCCAAATGATGACGAGAAATTGACCAGAGGTCAGGTTGTCTTTGTGTTGTGTTTCGAGTATTGCACTTGTGTGTTGATGGATAAACGAGGCTCTCTTTGTGGTTAATTAACTCCCGAACAATAGTATTTCTTCATTCAGACTTGGCAGTTTTTATATCCTTTGAAACCTCAGGCATCAAACCTATTTCTCGCATTTGATCCTCAATCGTCACAAAACCAGTCTGATCAAGAAATCTGCAACAAGAGATTCATTCATTCGGGATGTTCTCTAAAAACAGCAATGCATATATCACTGAATAATCACATCACAGTCACAAGCTGAGTGAGATACAGAGAGCTCTTCTCAAAAAATAACAGGAAAGGAAGACGGTACTGATTTAAACAACAAAATAAGGTTAACAAAAGAAGTTTAACATAAGCTATCTTAGTATAAAACAAGAAAAGCTTACATTTTGCCCTATAGGTGTGTTTAAGAAGGATGAAAAGAGTGTAAAACAACTAAAACCATAGATTCACACACAAGATAACATGCACTTGGGGAAACCGACTGATTCCGAACAGGCAGTATCTAGCCACAATTTCATTGAGCCACCAAGAGAGAACACTTTTTATATAGTCGTATGGATGGTATTTTCCAAAGATACCTATGCCGGTGATGTTATCATTTCTCACAGCCTAACCCCTGCCTCAAACTAAGCATCAACATGCAGCTAATTCATTGCAAACATCCGAAAACAGCAAAGTTCAAGAAAACTTAAATTAAAATCCACTACAAAAAAAATAAAACATAAAGATTAACATATACTATCCAAAATTGATGAGCATTTAGTGGAAAATTTTCTATGAGGGTTACTCTACAGAAATATAAAGATACCTAAGCCGGTGATGCTATCATATCTCACAGCCTAACCCCTGCCTCAAACTAGGCATCAACATGCAGCTAATTTCATTGCAAACATCCGAAATCAGCAAAGTTCAAGAAAGCTTAAATTAAAATCCACTACAAAAAAAAATAAAACATAAAGATTAACATATATTATCCAAAATAGATGAGCATTGGGTGGAACAATTCCTATGAGGTTACTCTACAGAAATATGGTTTTATGCTCCTCCACGATATTTGAGAAGAAAACTAAATTACTTTAGCAACAATTCTCACTGAAACCAACAATACAAACAGACAATTCCAAAGGAACACAGTGGCATGAATCTTCAGCCTATCCTAATCCCAACTCTAGGAAATTTTTAGAACCAAGGAGTCTATTTCAAGCTGTACCTACATGTCTCCTTCCACAATTCAGATCCAGGGATCACCTTAACAAAAACCCGATTACTAGAATGATCAATATGGCAATTCATCAGTACAGATTGAAAACTATGAAACTAGTGCGTAACCTGGTTAGTTATGTCAGCCTAATTCAGATTTTTAGGGAATATTAACATAAAAAAACATCAAATTTCAAGCCCAAAACAAATGCAAAATTGTCCCTTCTTTGGTGTATGTCAATTCAGATCCAGAGATCAACTTAATAGAAAAACAATCACTAGAAGGATCAATATGGTGATTTATCAATACAAGTTGACAGCTACAAAAGTACATGCTTAACCTGGTAACCTAATGTCAACCTAATTCAGATTTTAGGGAATAATCACACCGAACATATCAAATTTGAAGTCAATAGATTCAAAAGTTATTTTTCTCGTCCATAACAAATGAACAATTTTGTACTTGCTTACCTGGCAAGAAGGAAGAAGAGCGTCAAAGTGATAAGAACAAGAAGGCCAACGTGAAGTACCAAAATAGAGTCGCTTGAGGAGAAAGCCAAACCGAGCATAACCATAAGGCAACATCCCAGCATCAAAAACGCGATCTTAAGAGTACTCCATGTCTGATCCTGGATAATTTCACAACCACAACATCGGAAATGTAATCGCAAATTCAGATTCATAAAATTATCCGAATTGAGAGGGCAAAGGGGGGAAGAAGAGGAATTTCAACCAACATTGACACCAGGAGCTAGTGCTCCCAATAATACTGCTTTTGCCGGCGAGATTTCTTCTGATTCAGATTTCGATTTCTCCATTAAGCTCTGCTTGCAGTTGCAGATTTGTGTTCGAATACTCCCAAGTCCCAACCCTCGTCTCCAACTGGCTACCAGTGTTTTGGTATTTTTTTTACCGGTGTATTTCTTAAAATATATTTTTAATTCTATTACAAATATAATGTTAAAAATTTAATAATATCCACCAAAAAACATACATAATAATAAAATATATTGTTGTAAAAACAATCCTCTACTCATATATATATATATATATATATATATATATATATATATATATATATATATATATATATATATATATTTATATGCGATTTAAACGTATTGAGTATATATTTGAAAATAAAGTTCTACAAAAAAAAAATACTCAAGTCCGAAAAATATACTTAAAAATAAATTTCTACAAAAAATACTCAAAACCGAAAATATATTTGCATTAAAACATTACCCTAGCTTTTAAAATACTAAAGTTTGAATAATATAAGTGAGTCACCCATCAAATACTCATCGTCCAAATTTTGTTGGTCGAAATGTAACACCCGAATTATTAAACCAAAAAATGTAGCTATTATATAAGGTCGGTGTTGTCAACTGATTTTAGGACGAATACAGTCGGACTTATATGTTGTACTCGTACTTTATCAACGAAAATGCACTATGGCAATAAAAAACTAAGATAATATACAAACACTAAACAAAATTACATGATCATAGATTCATGGACAAAAATTTCTCTAACAGTACACAAGTATCATCTTCTTTGCTGAATCCTCCACTCTTTCTCCTTCAGATACTGCAGAAGCTGCTGCTGATTCTCACCAACGTTCAACTGTGTTTCATAACCCATCTGATGATATAACCCATTAGCAAAAGGAGGCATAGGCTGCATAGATACAGTACTTTCTGTATACACTGCAGGAACAGAGTTCAAACCATGATTCCTATAAGAGCCTTCTTGGAATTGTAATGACCCTTTGTTATTGGTAAAATGAAGATTCTTTCGGTTTCCAAGAATCCGCGGCCATGGTGGAAGTGGAGGTAGAGCCTCAATATAGCTTGACAGTTTACACCAATTAGCATCTTCAGGTATCAATGGAGCAGAAGGAGCTGGGTGCATATTATCATTGAATACCCAAGCATTTAGAGATGGCGGGCTTGTGTGAGCCGGAGACGTTGTCAAGGAGTTGATCAGAGCTCGGTTTTGAGCTATGAGCCGGGAAGATGCACAACGAAGAGACTCATCAAAAGTCCGGTTTTGTGTGTCATTTGGTTTAAAGACTATGTCTTCTTCTTCTTCTTCTTCTTGGAGTTGAGATTCCTTTGTGTAAAACTTGCCTCTGAAAAAGATCCAGCTTTGATTACTGTCAGTTGATCTATTTGCAATCTTTATAGCAGCTTGTAAAACGCGAAGAACACGGAACTCATTTCTTGTTCTGAAGTTTTCTTCATTTTCAGTGAAGAAATCCAAGGATGAATGACAGTTTAAAACTGGTACAAAGCCTCTTAGTTCATAGTCTTCCCACAACGCGACAGGAGATTCGGCTTGATGCTTATACTCAAGAAGCTGGTTTAGCAGCTCAACAAATGAGCTAAAGAAGTAAGTTATTGCAGTCATGAGATTTTCATCTGATTCACATTTTTCTACAGTTTCAAGAACTTCCACTAACCATTCTAAGAACACCATAACAGTTGGAAGGAGGAGAGAATCATCAGTTGATATTCCGAATCTGCATCTTTCGACAATCCGGCCCATGTAAATAAATGTAGCAGTAAGTACCATCTGTAGTTTCATTTGGCATTTGTGTTTATGGTTTTTGCTGAGATTGTGGACAGTGAAGATGAGAATTGAAACAAATTGGATGGATCGATATGGGCCCGGCCTTGATATGTTTACATTTTGGTAGGATTCTAGTGCAATGCTTAGTTTAGCATCATCTAGGGCCAAAAGTGCTTCCAGTTCTCTTACAGTGGATGCAAATGTACAAGAGAAGCTCTCCAAACTGCATTGTAAAGCAATAAATATAACTGTTGTGCTTATTCTTCATAAAAGCTTTCAGGACATGTTCCTTTTCCATATTCTGATATGGGATATGGGTATGGATATCACGTATCGGATATCACGTATCAGATATCAATACTTCACTTTTTTATCGATTTTGATATCTCTAGAAATTGACAGGCATCACATTCTTTTCCTCCCACGTCTCCCTCACCATCTTGTCAAACACATGTATGCATGAGATATCAGATATCAATCTCATACTCATATCCCCTATATCAATACAGAAACTCATATCTGATATACTGATATCAGGATATAGGAAAGGAACATGCCCTGAAGATGGTTAAGTTTCTTGTCAAAGAGGAACTCCAAACAGTATTGTGTATTATGTAATAGTTCATACCTCGGCTCTAGAAAGAAGAAACTGATTAGCCTGACAAAGAGCGACCAGAAATCAGCATCCGAATGGCAAGTACCTTCAATGGCTTCAAAATCTGATGTCATAACTCTTTGAGATGGTTTTAGAAAATTAAACTGTAATCCAACTGATAGTGAGCTAATGTGAGCTGACATGTTCTGCAATATCATGAACGGGTCACGAAAAATGGAAAGAAACTATGAGTTTAAATTAGAGCATCATAATCAAATGGCAATGTGATGGCAGAAATATTTTACCCTTTCAAAAATGAAAAGAAGGTTATCTGAAGCATCGGGAAAAGGCTCCTTAACTGCTATGCTTCTCACACAATGATACAAAGCAAGGAACTCGTCGCCAATATAGGCTGGTGTTGCAAGTAAAGCCAACTGTATCGAACAGCTAAACTGTTAACTAGGCCTTTTACCAATATTACTCTATTAACAGTACCCACAGCATAATTAGAGAGGTCTACAAAACAAAAGCCTTTTTATGTTTAACCCAATTCTTTCAACTGTTAACTATCATATACTTTATATTACAACTCCATCAAACTCATGAAGAAAATATTGCTATAAGGAAAGAAAGTACACCTGATTTTGGGGGTTTCCGCCATCAGGATACATCTTTGCTGCTTCAAAGTAGCATTGAGCTACACAACACCAGTTCCTCTGTTGAATTTCACTATACTGATTCACTTCCAAGTATCTTGCAAGATCCCCAAGTCGAACTAAAAGGCGATGACACAGAAGTCGACATTTATGCAATTTTACATGATCAAGTGACCTGAATAGACTGTCAGCTTGATTGTGATAGAACAGAACTCGGTCCTCAAAGCCGCAATACCTCTTGAACTTACTGATCAAATTGCGGTAAAATCTAGAAGCTTCTTCTAGAAATAACTTAAATCCTTCCTGAATACTCTCAGGATTCTTAGATGTTTGTCTGCGAAATTCATCAATATGCTTATAATGAAACTTCCACAGAGAATATTCAGTTTCTTGGAGTTCCTCTAGCTCATTGTTTCCAAGGAAGATTTTCTCATATAACAAACATGCCTTATGATACATACATCGAACATCAGCATTCAATAGTCCCTGAGACTGCACAGATATCCAAAGCTGTCTTTCTACATTAGAGACCTGGTAAAAGAACAAGCTGTTTAATAATCTTAGTACTCACAATCAAACAGCAGAATATAATACAGTAAACTTACCTCAGCTAAAGAATTCCTCTTATCTTTGTGACTTTTGACAGTAATGGGCAATTCAGTATGCATTAGTTAAATTATGCTAACTCTTTTCCAAATGATCTTATCCTTTCTCGAAACCTGCAAAAAATCGTATGAAACCGAGATAAATGCCTAAACAGCTTCATACCCTTTGATCTCAACCAAAGAACTTAAAAATTGGACTAACAAAAACAGAATATTCCCATACAAAACTAAAAATTGAGCATCAATGGCCACAAGATGGAAAGAAGAGCCATTTTCAACTGTCTTTTGCCTTTATTCTTTTCTAGTACTTACTTTGATGGGTTTCACACAGTTGGGTCTTGTCAAGAATCTAAGCTAAGCACAATGGCAACCCAAAAACCCTAGAAAAGAGAAGAAAAATCACTATTGTATCAGATCTTCAAGAAATGAGCAAGGTAAAAGTGAGATTCGGTGATCATAAATCTTAAACCAGTAAAAATTGGGCATAATCAGCAAAACTAATATATCAAGAGCATTTCATAGTTGATTCTTTGAAGCTTGCTGAGTGCCTGTGAGAAATGATGATGAAGAAGAAGAATTCTAACACAATATACAGCAATTTCAAACATACCCATCATTGTAAGCACCAAATTTGAGATTACACGCATGAGAATAATCATAAAGGTGAAAAAAATCAAAACCCAATAATAAAAACAGTACAAATTGAATGAGTTTCCCATGTTTAATTAGCTCTTCTGGTTTTGGATACAATAGAAAGAGTTTGAGATTTGAGTAAGAAATTACCTGATGAAGAAATTACATTTATTGAAGAACGACTTAAACTATAATCCAAAAGGGCTTTTCATGTGAAATCCGAACTAGTATTTTTCCATACAAGTGGAAGAGTTTAAGAGATGGAGAGTGTATTTGTGATATTGTTAATTTGTGATTGTTGAAATAGACAAAGGGTGATGGTTGTCAGAATATAGATATATTTGTACCTTTTTCTTTATTTGTGTTCCTTCGTGACGGTTAGACCCACTAGACGGCACGTCGTATAATGATTTCGAAGCGCTTTCCATTATCAAAATGAAAAAAAAAAAAAAATTTGCGTACATCAGCGTTCTTCTTTTTCTTGAAGATATTTTTGCATTTGTGTCATTTAATGTATTTATGTATTTCTTTTATTTTCGTTCTATTATGATTATTCATTTTATTTTATTCTGGAAATTTCTGTCGATTTTCCGGTCTTTCGATCTAGTACATCAAACCGCTTTTCGTTTTTTTTTTAATTTATAATTTTTATAAATATTTACATAGTATGTTTTCTTTTCGGATTTACTTTTATTCTTTGTTTAAGTAAGTTGGAGAAGGGATCACTTGTAATCCAAGCTTAATCCAAATGGTGATGATAGTGAAAGCAACTCTATAATTATCTATAATGATTAGAATATAATCATGATTATCTTAAGCTTCTCACCTTAACTTCAATTGTGCATGTGATATCAAGTAATAAGACAATGTGTATAACATCTTACGATTCCGACACTACTATATAAGGTCGTAATTTTATCATCACTGGATCACTTGTACTTTTTATACGTCTTGAATGTAACACTTCACATAATTGACCAGTCAATGACCGATTTCAGAGGACCAATATGACATATAATAGAAATTTCTTGTTGAAAAATATTTAACCATATTGTGAAAGTCCGATACTGACGGACCGGTTGAGAGGGGGTCGTGTGCATACGAGCGCACATGCGCATTAGGCTCAAGTCCAACACATAAACCCGACGAGGTTTCATCCTAAAACCAATTGGAAATAAGAGGAGTAGACCACTAACCTTATATACTATACTCTGAGTGTCTTCATCTTTCGATGTGGGACCTTATTATTTATAACCGATATTGAATGATCTTAGGTATGTAAATTTAGATACGTGGCAAATTATAACGTGATAACACTTGACATAGAACACAACAACCTCAACGTGACTAAATTTATAGTCACATTAAATGAAATTTGAACACGTAATAGCTATTAGTCGACAGTGGAGATAGTTTTTCCAATAATAGACAAATATAATACATTATGGGTTGTTGTTAAGTCATTATCTTGTCATATTCATCGATTTTCCCCTTCTACACACGTAAAAGATAACGATAGACCTAATATATACTTATGAAAATGATTGAACATCTCTATTTTTTCCTCTTTATTTTCATAGCATTGATTTTATCCATATTGATCTTGTAATATGATATATGTTTTGTGTCTATATAGACCGATGATTTAGATATTTACGCCCCCGTTTGTTTCTAACTCTGAAAACGAAAACGAAATGAAAATGAATCTGGTTCGTATGTATATCATTATTCATGAAATTTTATGAAATCATTCCTTGTGGTGTATAGTAATTGTAATAGAATTTGATTAGTTTTGATACCCTATAGGAAAACAAGTGGGGAAAACAAATAAATTTTACATGCAATCAAAATGAATGATTTCATAAAATTTCATGAATAACGACATACACACGGACTAGTTCCGTTTTTATTTCCGGACTTTTAACAAAACGGGAGGTTAATGAATTATCGGCTTCTATAAAATGTTAGTTTATAGAAGCTAAGTACGTGATGTATCCTGAATTTGTTGTATTCCTGTCCATACATATTATACTATTTTTTAGTGTTTTTTTTTAATCTTTTAGATATTTTTGGTCTATTTAAACGCTACGGCTGTATTACAAAATATAGGAAAAAACTCTAACTTGACAATACCATGACGTAATTATAAATTTGTGACGAACTGGGTAAACAGTTCTTATGAGTTATATCATATCTCTCTTGATTGTATTCATATTTGTTGGACATTAGTTTATCGTCTTATAAAATTGTCTTTTAAAATCTTTTTGAGAAAATATCATTCATAAAACCCTAATATTTTCGATAAATTTATGACCGGAACATATAAATATAAATGAGAAATTGTGGTTAATCAGATATTGGTGGTATTTTATTCAATTCTAAATTTTAACGAGGTTTTAAATTCGAAAATAGTTTACTTAAAATGTTTTTATTTTAAATTAAATGTAAATTATTGTATTTAATTTAAATATTTCATCAATGTCTATGCAGTTATTTATGAGAGATCGTGGTTATTTGATGTTGAACATTTATTTATTTTTTCTACAAAGTTCAAACTAAATACATTTATAAAAAAAATAATTGTGTAACTAAACCGTTTGACCATATTGGGATAGTCGATGTTCTCATCCACGGTAATTTTATAAAGGGTCACTTCAAGAAAATGATTTATTTGAACGGATTCCCGTACAAAAATTATTAAAACTGTTTTTTTTCTTTATACAAGGATAAGCGAAAAGGGAGGTTCAATCTCTGAAGACTGACCGCCCTATAGCACCTTTCGGATGAGGTCGTTAACGTCAAGCGACAGAGGGTTGACGCTCACATCCGAGTTGTGTCCGAGAAGCGTCAGCCGGTCGGCAACTGTGTTGATATCCCTAAAAATGTGTTGCACCGTACATGGAGTGAAGCCTAAAATTATTAAAGATATATCTGAGATGATAATGTCAGCTTCCCACGGTGGTTTCCATACATGGTTGAGCGAGTTAATGAGCATCAAGTTGTCGCCCTCAATCTCAATCGATGAAATCTCAAGACTAACTGCCTTTTGGAGGCCCTCCCGAAGATCAAACGCTTCTACTTCGAGGACATAGTTTGCATGACATCTTCCTTTTCTAACAACAAGTGTCCTTGCTAGGTTATTTATAATGATTAAAACTGTTATTTATACAAATACAACCAAGTTTAGACTTTTCCTTTATTAAAATAAACTAATGAATAAATTGGGGTATCCATTGATGACTACCCTCTTCATTGATGGCTAGCTAGCCCAACCGGTCAATGAAGCAAAAGCCCAATAAAAATACAACATAACAAATTGATACCATCTTGTAACATATATAAATATCAACATTTTATCATAGAAGGTTGATATCATAGAATGATGATAACTTAATTATTTTTTCATTATAAATTACTTTTAAATTTGGGTTTATCAACTTTTTAAAAATATGTTTTTACAAATCACCTTTTATATTATAAAATAAAACTAATTTACATGATATAAACTAAAAAATTGAATCACCCATACTTCAAACGGTTTATTGTTGGTTTTCTTAATGAAATGTGAACATAGTACTAGTGTATTGATTATTATGCTGATTTTTCATTTAATTTTTCTTAGATTATGTCAACTCTATGAGAGAATCACTCTATCCACCTCGAAAGTTCTCATAAGGCCTGTAAATGATGATGAGGAAGTTGACGAAGTTTCATCTCAAATGGTTATAATGAGTTCAAGCGATGAAAAACTTTAAATGTTAAGAGGTTTGTAAGTGAAGTCATAAAGAAATGTACCACATTTGTGAAATGCAATCATTGTAGGGTTCAAATGTCTTATAAAAAATGAGGACCAACAATGCGTTGCAATAGACACATTGATGAATACATTATTCGTAAGGGTAAGATCTATGATCAAGGAGTCAGTCCAATGCAAGCATTGCTAAGTCTTAATTCCGGTGGAAGTGGAGCAATATCGTCTTACAAGTATGATAAAGAATCAATCAAGGAAATAACGCAAAAATGATTATGGTACATGAGTACCCCTTCATGGTTGTTGAACACAAGTTGTTTATATCTCATAATAAGATGATTAACCCGAAATATGAGCTTTTTGGTTGTCTTGTTATTAGAGATCGTGCAATGAAGTTGTATGCGGAAGAAAAGGCTAAAATGTGTATCAATGAGCACTTTGTAGACTCAGATTGGAAGTTGCAGAACCGCATGCTAAACTTTTGTTTGTTGGCTCTACCCACACTGACATTGCAATAGTAGACAAGATGTACAAATGTTTGACTGAACGGGAAACAGAGAACAAGATTTCTATCGTTACATTCCTAAGTTGAAAATTAGTTTGAATGAGCACAAATGAGGTGGTCCATGTGGACGAGGATATGGATGAATTCGAAGATTGCATCAAAACAATATGTGAAAGTATGCATCAAGAAAGGAGTTGGACATTTATCTTAAAGAACGTGTGTTATTGGTTGGAGGTGAAAAGTTTGATGCTTTGGCTTGATGAAAATCAAATGTTTTGAAGTTTTCACCATTATCAAACATGGCTCGAGACATTCTTTCAATTCCGCTAATTACGGTACCTTATGAGTCGCTCTTTAGTGTCGGACGTATACTTACTAATGATGATCGATGTTCTTTGGGTGATGATATAATTGAAGGACTTCTTTGTGCATCAAATTGCTTTCGATTTGTATTTCAAGTGTGATATAAGTATTTCTTGATTTAGAATCACGTTATTTGATATTGTCATTATATATTCACTAAATATGAATGTTTTTCTTGTTGTAGGTAAGCAACTGAGAATGCATGTATTACCACCATAATTTTTCTCATACGATCCAAAATGCTAATGTTATTGGGTTGTATATTTTACATGAACTTTTTTTTTTTTTTGAAGAGGTAATTAGAACACCCGGTTCGATCGGCTTTGCCGATCTACGTCCGGATCGGGTAGTAAATCGTGGCCCATTGTTGGGGGATACCCTCCCAATATCAGTTTTTCCATACATGCTGCCGGGAGAATTCGAACTCGAATCTTATTTTACATGAACTTGTTTTATGATAATGTACCATACTTTACATTTGTCTACAATACATAGGGTTATAGGGTTATGGGCAAATATATATATATATATATATATATATATATATATATATATATATATATATATATATATATATATATAAAGAGACATTTTTTCAAATTTCAATAAAGCTCCCCTTTTTATCCGTTTGAAGAACAGAACACAAAAAGCCAAACACCAATTCTCATGCTTCAACTGTTACCTTCTTCATCAGTCAACAGACTCAACACAAACAAACAAAAGCTGTAGCCTTACAGAGGTTGAGCACTGACACATCCTCTCTTTCTCGATCATCTCCCACACCATACCCACAAACAGACAACGAAATCAAACCCACAATACGAACAACTAAAACAAATTTCAAATTTCTTCTGTCTAGTTTTTGCGACAGTAAGGCCTTGGAGGCTCGAATGCGAAAGGTCCCACATCGAAAAGAGCGTAAGTTATGTTGTTAGTCTTCCCTGGTTTGAAGAGCAGTGCGCCGGAAACACCGCCGTTGAGGTTTGTTGGGTGGATGCAGCTGGTTTTGACTGGTGGCTCCGCTAGGTACACGTGGCACTTCCGGGATCCGTACGAGGTTACTGTCTTTGGAGCTTCCATGAAGAAATAGCCGTTTTTGTCGGTTGTTGCCGTCTTCTTGGTGGTGTAGACTGTGTTTTTGCAATTCAACACAACGCTTGCTCCTGTGAAAAGTTTACCGTTAACATTTTGATTTAGTTTTGATTTAAAATAAACTTAAACGTACCGGCGAGGGGCTTAGCAGAAAGGAGAGTATCAACGCCGAAGTAAGTGCAGTTTTTGCAGTACACAACGCCTTGTACGGCCACTGCTTTTCTGGGAAGAGGGTGGTACGCCGGTGAGGTCGCCGGCGGGTAAGTCGTCGACGGGGGTTTAGCTGGGAGGTGGACTGGTGTTTTCAAGGGTGGGTGAGTAAGATGGGTTGGAGGGTGAACCGGCGGGTTAACTGGAGGGTAGTAAGCCGGGGAAGAGACGGGTGCTTGTGGGTGGTGATGGTGGTGGTGGCGGTGGTGGTAGGACGGTGGCTCGGAGGGAGAGGTGGGGAGAGTGGGTAAGTGGGAGGAAGAGGAGGCGAACAAGAAGTGAGAGAGAAGTAAGAAAAGTTTTGACTGTGAAAGTAAACCCATTTTGAAGCTTTGGAGTAGAACGTTAGAAACCACATCGACTTCCTTATATATACAGCTTGAAGTATTTAACCCTAACTTCCACAAAGTTACCACTTGAAATGATATTATACAAAATTACCCATAACTTGCAGAAACTTACCCATTATGTCACTTCAAAAAAATTACCCTCTATGTTGTCGTTTTTTGAGCTCGAAGCCCACTATGGCATATACTAACGAAAGTTTTCACATAGTACATGATGTCGAAGCCCATTTAATCAACTTATTCTAAATTTTCGTGAAAATTTTCAACGAAATCGGGACGAAAACCTTTAGTGTCCGTTTGGTTGGAGCGATGGAATGAAATCAAATAAGGGTAGAGAAAGGAATGGAATGAATTAGATTACTTTATGTGTTAAAAGACCTCTAATCAAACATAGTTTTTTATTGATTCGAAATCATTTCGTTACCGGAAATAATTTCCGATGCTCCTATTACAAGGAATACCGCCCAGCCTCTTCCTCGATCTCATCCCCATCTTTCTATGTTTATTTTCACTAAAAAAAGTTGGCAAGTCTACTTACAACTTTTACAAAGTCATAGTAAAACATAGGACAACTTGGGCTTACAACCCTGGATCCAAGGTTGTATGTGGGCATAAGGCCCAATAACAAATTTCAACACCAAATACTCCCTTTTAAAAAAGAAATTCAGAGTTATTAATCGATATCTATGTATATATATTAAAACAAATGCTGACGTGACTCCAACCGTGTTTTTCTAACGATCCCGAACTTTGTGTTCTTATCCGCAAGGATGCTTTAGGATGGACTACTTTTAGGAGATAGACCAACCTAATAGCTTTCCGTTTTTAAAAAAAAAAAATACTGACGTGACCGTCTTACGTTTAATTATTTTACTAAATTGTAATTAAGACATAATTATTTTTACTAAAATATAAAAATTTAAAGATTTAATTTTGATAAAAAGAAATTTTTACGTAAATTTTTAGTTTTTATTAAAACATAATAAAAACCTTTTTCTCATAATTAATTAAGAAAATCATTTGTTATCATTGTTTTGTAACTCAGTCATATTTTCAAAAATAGAAGAATTTAAGATTAAAAAATCGTACATTTCTTGGCCTTTCGATGACAAATGTGGTAGTGTATAAATAAAAGTTTGTAGATTAAATAAATCAAACCTTTAATATTATGATTGACATTTTGAGAAAAATAAATATTTGTTCGTATCAGAATAATATATGATAGGTGAGTGATATCAAGTATAATATATATTCATTTCGGTAAAATATCTAGTATGTGGGTCGTTAACATATTGGCATGGGTTTAAATTATCACAAATCGATTATTAAGTAAGACTCACATTTTGAGAACCTCTATTTGATGTGAAGATCAAACAAATACTACATTTATCGGCTTTTTGGTTAAGATCAAGTATATACTGTGTATATATGTTATAGGAGTTGTTGATATACTCACGTCATTATCAAGTAAGATTGACATTTTAAGAAATTGTATAAATAAAATGTTTGAAGATTTAATAAATCATATACCGGAGGTATAATATTTATTTATATCAAATTAATATTTTATTTAGAGTAATGTTATTTAACGTAACCGGAAAACGCCATCAAGACAAAGCATGCGGGTTGCGTATGCGCCGCAATACCCCATACCCTAATATAAGTGTGCCGCAACCTATTCATTATTCTTTTTAACGTTTTTAATGCCGGTTTGGGGCACATACAAAGTCCGGATGTGCCCCAATTGTGCGTCTCATGAGACGCACAGGGGAAACTGGGTGCATGCGGACTCTGCATTGATGGACCATATGATAAAGTGTTATTGAAAGTCTTGCAAAATGTTTTTCTTGCTTTTGATTTGTCATATTGGGGGTGACGTGTTTATAACGAATTATGATTCTCGATATAAAACTTTGAGTTTTAAGAAGGAACCGGTTTATGGCCAGATAGTCTCGGTTTATAACTATGTGTCTCGTTTTCATGATTGATTAGGTTTATGGGTGGGTAGTTTCGGTCTATAACCATGTATTTTGTTTTCTTGATTGATTCGGTTTATGGCTAGGTAGTTTCGGTCTATAACCATGTATTTCGTTTTCATGATTGATTCGGTTTATGGTCAGATAGTTTCGGTTTATAATCATATATTTCGTTTTCATGATTGGTTCGGTTTATAAAGTATTGTTGTACGTATGAGATATCGATTTCGGAACTGACTATTTTGATATGGTTTGTTGAACTAAAACCACGTGACAATAATTAATTATTCATATTCCATGAACTCAGCTATCGTATTTGACATGCTAACATCTTCATTCAATACGTTCAATGTATTCGCTGTATATACATAGTCTGAAATCTATACGTATTCAAAATGCCGAATATTTATTTATAAAACATTAGTTTTGATTAATTCGCAACCGAATAACCCGTTTAACTTCATCAACAAGCATGGAAGCCTCGGGCAACTCCGGTACAACGTAAAACCCGTGAAACATATTCGGATACTCCACAACCCGTACCTCTTTACCCGACCCGACTAACAAATCCCCATACTTTCTCTGCCAATCTTGCAACAAATCCAAACCCCCTACAAACACCAGAGTCGGTGGATACTCAATGCCCGCCAAATCAACTCCGGATTCGAATATGTTAACCGCCGGGTGGTTACGATCCGACCCGATTGGCAAAAAAGCCTTCCAGAATAAATCCGAGGTTTTCAGGTTCAACGCCAAACTTATATCGTTCCCAAACCGGAGCTCCGATTCTGTCCTGTCTTCCCCGCCGAAAAACGGCTGGATCGATACAATCCCCTGGATCCGGATCCTCTTGAACCCGTATCCTGAAACCCGAACAGCGACATGATGGGATAAATTTCCGCCAGCACTGTCACCAGCGAGAAAGCATTTACTAAGATCACCAACGCCCATGTCATTCTCATCGACGTGCTTCAGCACATCGAATCCATCGTCATACTGAGAAGGACAACGAGCCTCCGGCGAGAGACGGTAATTAACAGAAATAACAACCGCGGGAAGTTTCCCGGCGAGTCTCCGGCAGAAGTCATCGTAAACCATGGTTTTTGGGGAGAAGAAAGCGAAACCTCCGCCATGAAAATAAATAATAACTGGAAGTTGAGCTTGTGAGGAGCAGTCAACGGGGAAGTAGATCCGGAACCAGAGATTACGAGCTGGGTCAACGGTGTAGTCTAATGAAACGACGCCGTTTCGTGGGTTGGAGCTTGGGAAGAGAAAGAGTGCACAGTATTCTAGGAAGTTGTGGAGATGGCGGTTGACGGTGGCGTCTTGCCGGAAAAGAATGTAGTTGAGGAACGAAACGGCGTAGTTTCGGATTCGGATCTTTAACGGAAAATTACGAGTTTCTTCCATGGGAGATATTTGGTTGTAAAATGCGGTTTGTGTATGCTATGAAGTAGACATATATGGTTACGATGAGAACGAAACGGTGTTAATTTAAACCGGATTTACGGCTAAATTTATGCTGGTTGCAGAACATGTATATCTAATGAGATGAATATATATATATATATATATATATATATATATATATATATATATATATATATATATATATATATATATATATATATATATATATATATATATATATATACTTATGAGAAGGATTTAATTAAAAATAATTATATTTATGAATTTTCTAATTAAATTATTTTATTTAAAAAAAATTAGTTAACAATTAAATCTATAAATTAAAAGTTGAACAATTAGGATATAGTTGAATAATTTTAAATATAGAATAACAGACATACTTGAATGATTATATATAGTTAAATTATTTTTAATTAAATAATATTATATATTATATTTAAATACTAATTATTTAATTTAATAATTGTGAATTCTTTAGAATTTTGACCTTGAACCTCTTTTCACTTAAACTTGGTCTTATATATTAGATTATTATACTTTTTGGGTCCGTTTGTTTCCGACTCCGTAAACGGAAAGGAAACGAATCTAGTCCGTATGTATACCATTATTCATGAAATTTTATGGCATCGTTCCTTGTGATGTATAGTAATTGTAATAGAATTTGATTAGTTTTGATACCCTATAGGGAAACAAAGTGGGGGAAACAAATAAATTTTACGTACAACCACAAGGAATGATTCCATAAAATTTTATGAATAATGACATACACACGAACTATATTCGTTTCGATTCCGTTTCCGTTTCGGGACCTCTGATATATATTAGATTGTTATATTTTGAAAATAACTTTTAACGATTTTAAAGTGTTCATATTTGGTGACGGCGACCAACTAAAGGGGTAATGCACGGTTACTTGGTTGGACCACATGATGACCTGTAAAATATAATGAATAATTTGGCCAATAATATAAGAGGTCAAGAATGCACCACCAAGTGTCAATTGGTCCACTATTTAATCAAATTGTACCATATTTTATAAATTCACATGCATATATGGTTGGTTCACTTAATGCATTTGACCTACTAACTAAACTTATGGGATTGCATATCCATTACATTTATTATTTTTCATATATTTATAGTATACATTATACATGATAGGATTAAGCTAATGTATATTGAATTAATTAGGGAAATAGAACCCCTTGAAATTCTCTTTTATAAACTAGGTCTTTATACAAAAGGAAGAAAAAATAGGTATGAAAACTAAAAAATAGAGGTAATAATTTCTCTAATTGAAATGATGGTGATTAGATGTTTACTTTTGATTTAAGTATCTTTTTTACATGGATTGGTTTTGTAGTATATTTCTTGGGTATGATTGTGAAAATAGAGGCAATATATTTCTTGACAAATTTATTTTTGGGTATGATTATGACATTATTTGGGTAAACGGGTTTTTGGGTATGCTTTTATATGTGTATTGGCTTTGTAGTATATTTTTAAAGTGATATCGTGAGTATGTTTTATGGTTACCCAAACTGTGTTATAATGATCAAATTCAAGCGAATTTTTGGGTAATGATCAAATGTCATTTGATATTGATGTTTGTGTATAATATCGAGTTTTGAAAATTTTGGGTATGACAAATTTAAATTGGGTATGGTTTTTGTATTAAGTGATATTTAAATTGGGTATAAATATAAAATATTATCCAATTTATGAATATGATTTTATTTTGATATTTGATTTTTTGGGTATGTTGTTTTCGAGTACGTTTATGTACTTTGACAAATTTATTTTTGGGTATGATTGTGACATTATTTGGGTAAGCGGATTTTTGGGTAATAGGTGATAAAGTAAGAATGTTGGAAATTCCTTTTTCTGATTGATGTGACATGTGAGATAGTACAACATGTCACATTCGATGGGTTGTCAAACTTTGCCCTCTTTTGTACTATATTTCCTCTGTTCTATTTTATAGGGGGTCAAAATACCAATCCCAAATAGTATGAGTCTTCTTTCTCAATTGATTTGCTTAAAAAGACTAGTTTGCCAATTTTGCCATGTATATTTTTCCGTCCTTATTTTCAGCCTAATATCTCAACGGAAGTCTTATTCACACGGTTCAAGATTTCGTTATTGCACCACGTATACGCATTGCGTATGAGTGGTGCGTTAACGAAATCTTGAACCGTGCAAATAATACCTCTCCATCTCAATAATCAAGAATATTTTGCATTGAGAAGTGATATTTGATTTGTTTTAACTTATATTGCACGTCTAATAACGTAAATTGTACCAAGTCCAATCCTTTATTGATCTTTTACTTTTTTTTATCTTCATAATCTTTGTTTTATTCTTTGTTATTTCATACTAACTTCGTCTCTTATAATGAATATCATACGTTTAAAAGATTATGGGACGACATTAAAAGATTGTGTTCCAACATTTAAAACTATATAGCTCCATCTTAGTCTCATTTAGGTCATTTTCTCGACATAATTCATCAAAATTGAGCAGTAATCCAAACTAAAATCCATATCAGTCATGGATTTGAGTTTGTAGGAGGAAGATGTGTTATTCGAGTGGAGAGGTAGAACCTCAATTTCGTTTAGGGAGGAAGATGTGTTATTCGAGTTTTGAATTTGATGATTTTGGTAGAAAATACATGTTTTAAATGTTGCAATACCTTTTCATGTGAATTTTTGTAGTTGTTTTATCATTTTCTTTGGTTATGTCATTGCTTGATTTGGTTATAGATGAATGTGACTCATTCACTTATCAAGATCATTATTGCTTGTAATGGGTTGTATATAGGATTTTGAATGTATGCCGAAATATTGAATATTTGGCGTCATTTCTCCGAAGTTGATTATATCACCTAGTTCTAGTCATTGTAAGGTTTTATGGCCAACGTTGTCATGTTAGTAATTGTCATTGCTCCGAGGTTCATTACACCATACAACTCTGTTCTCGTAAAAAATTTAAAACTATTTAATATGGATTAAACTCATCATAAAGTATCAAGTTGGACCTCTATACCCACTCCGTTAAGAGAGTTTCCGAGATCGAGCTTGAAGAGGACCATAATAGCCCATTTTTCGACCTAAAAAGTGGCACCAATAATTTCTCATATTGAACTCAATTCCTTAACAAACAAACATAGATATGTAACACCTCTCCTTCAACCTATATGTGTGGAATCATATGGAATTTCCCTAAATTTGCCTTTTAATTTGTATCACCTCTTTTGTTTCATTTTCTTTGTTTGCCTTTTAATTTGTTTCTCATATTGATCTCAATTTAGTATATTTTCATAAACGATAGACTTTATATATTTTTGCCACTATAATATTATATATATATGTATAAGAAACAAACATATAACATGATATTAAAAAGAAATTATACTTTGGGTTCTTTATTAGTCTTTGGCGTAGGACCTATTTTGTTGGGTTTAATGAATGTAATCAACAATGGTCCGCTATTAGGATCGACTTTCTCATATTGTACTTAAATGTGTATTCGTGATTAATCCATTTGAGTTATCCGTTCTTGACTCCTTGTAGATAATATGTTGTAATATAATGTCTATCCACGTTTTTTATTGTATGTTGTTGACAGTTTGGACAAAATTCTCAATCTTGTATCTCTATATCTCATATGTTATCGGTTCGGTACATTAATCAAATGATACAAACATTATATATTCATGGCGATATAAAACAATGTACAAGTTATTATTTTGCATATCATTTTTGGAGTCTCCAACAATTACATATTCGATTTGACCTCTTAACCAATACGTAAATATATGTTTCATGCTTGATTGAGCAATAACAATAAGATTCTCCGTTATCATGCTAAACATGTTTCGAGAAACACTCGGGATTCAATCCATCAAAGATTCTTAAAATTTATACAAAGACTTTCTTAGTATTTTTGCGAGATATATGGCGCAAATACTATGGTACTTTTCATTTACTCTTTGATCATTCAAAATGATACTTACAAAAGGTAAAATTTTTTGCGGTGAGCGTGGATCGAACACGCGACCTTCAGATCTTCAGTCTGACGCTCTCCCAACTGAGCTATCCCCGCTTGATGTAAACTTCTGCACCAAACCAAATTTGAAAGCGTAGAACTTATTTACATTTTTTCTGAAACATTTTGAGTCAGTCAATGACTCAGGTAAATTTCTGTTGCTTAAAAGGAGGTTAATGTTTGTGCATATAATATATATATAACTACAACCGAACCATGACAATCATCTAACAACGCCCGTTCGATAGAAAGAGGACTAGCAAGAAAATGAAAACCTAAATAAGGCAAAATTAGCAAACCAGTTTCTAACCCAGAGTACCAAAAGGGGATGAGACGAGCTCACTTCTTTCTCAATAAGAGCACAAACCAGCTGCGAGTCCATCTCCACCCTAATACGGCAATAGCCTCTCGACCAAGCCATCTCCAATCAATGACTTAATGGCAGTGTAACTGACATTTACAAAGTTTAATCCATGTAAATAAGTATGAGATAAGCGTTGCGCACAATATACTCTCTTCTTGACCCTGAGAATGTTTAAATTCCATTTCTGAGTTCTAAGCTAAATGACTAATAAAAGTACAACAAACTTTTTTATGGTAGAAATTACAACAACTCTTCCAACCTACTGCTCCCTTTGATAATATGAGAAGCTTGGCCTAACCACAGGATGGCAAAGCTCTGCGCCAATTCAGTATAACAAGAGTAGCAGCAGCATGAGCAAGGGCCCCGCCAACAACAAACACGTGGAAAATCTGATGACTATGGCCAGCTAAGTCAAAAGCCCCGGGTCTCCATCTCTCAGGCACTCTACTTACGTAGAACCCAGCCCCAATAGCATACAGCAAACCCATGAGGATTTCGTATCCGAATGCGACGAATATCTGTGGGTGTGCCCAATGGATGGCAACAGCATGAGCAGCAGGGATTACACCAGAGAAGCCCATGGCGAGGAAGATGGATGCTCTAAGGGAGCGAAAGCGTGAGGCAGAGAGTGCAGGGGCGAGTAAGGTGGCTATTACAAGTGCACCGGCTAATGAGATGGTTGTGAGGTAGAGTATGCGCCAATGGAGGTGACAGTAGAAGGCGTAGTAGATGGGCGCGAAGAAGGAGGAGACGATCATTAGGGAGATTCCTGTGTAGTCGAGTCGCCAGAAGAAGAGGTTGTAGGTATGGGAATGGCAAGATAAGAGGTGGGAGATGGAGCTGAATATTAGACAGCTCATTGCTCCTCCTAGAAACACTAACCATGGCCATTGTGGGATGGTTTCGGATCCAACGGATATGAATTCGGCTAATGGAGATGTGTTTGAGGCTAAGTATTTCCTCTCCGCATCCTGCAAAATTCAGGATTAAAGATGTGTACAGAAAACATGACAGAATGGTAGTTTTTTTTGTGTGAACATGACAGAATGGTAGTTAGAATCACTCAATGTTGATCGAATCAAATAGCCATTATTTTATTAGGTAGTGGACGTGAACATATCTTTTGTATGATCTGTTACCAAGAAATTTGTACCAGAAAGATATTCGGTGCTGAATTATAAGCCGGCCATTCCCAATAGATCTTCAAATCTTTGCTTAACTACTGTATGCAATTCCCCATAACTTGTTCCTTTTCAATACAGTATTCATTAAAAAAATCCAAACAATACAGACCAAATTAGGTGCCAAAATCCATATAGAATATCTGCCAAAAAACCAAAATGAAAAATAATTGTTTGATGACTTGTTCGTGTCGATCACAGACTCTTCATCTACATATAGTACAACGACTGAATGTAATTAAAAAAGACAATTGCACATGGACCTGGTGTGTCCTATAGCTTTTAAAAGTTTTATAAAGTTGGCAACAAGCTAAAAAAACTATCAAGAAAAAGGAAATTGTTCATAGCTTCAGGTCATCTCGATAAGGAACTCTGCTATCTAAATTTAACATCAAACACCTGGCAGAACAATATAACATGGAGAGTAAAACAAGACCTTGACAATCTAGATACCGAAAGAAAACAAACAGAAACATGGAGGAAAGTCAGGGTAAAAGAGACGGGTGGTAGAGTATGAAAAGAAAGGAACTCACGGGAAATGCATTTGTTGAACCGTTCAAGTTCATCAGGATCATTGTCAATGGCGTCACGCCTGTTTGCCAACTGGCCCCACACACAGCACAAAAATTAGCTTTAAAACTTTATCTATAGATTTTCCTATCTCTCTCAGATATTTTTATTTACCTATTGCAATCTGCGTACATCATTTTTAAAAATGATGAACGATTTACATCATTTACTTTTTTCTATCATAAGAAAAATGAAACTGAAAACAACAACTAAGATGAACTTGATTTGAATTTGGAGACTGTGAAACTTAAGAAGACAAGAGAGAAGGGAGAGAAAACCTGAAAAGGCTCGAAAGCAGGATTTCAAGTTTCGTCTTCTCCATCGAGCTTGCCAGTGCTATAGCCGCGAACATAAAAAATCCAGCCAAATGCCTACATGAAAAGATTAAATCAAATTTAGAAGAAGATCGATTGGTTTGATTTTCATTAAGAGCGAATCCGAAGACGGAAGACATAAACTGTTCAATGCGAACTGACGATGAAAATTAACAAGATAGGCTGAACGCGCGCGACTAATTAGGAAACATACAAGCACCAAAACAGAAAAACCGAAATGTAATCAACAGAATCGAGAAATGATAGCAATCATACGTCCACACATTAAGCGTTTCATTGTGCAAAGAGAAGACGCTCAACAAGGCATCCTTCAAAGACCACTCGCAACGATAATAATCGCGAATGAACTCATTATCCTTGAGGTAATCCGGCAATGCGTCGAACTTTACCAAACACCTCTTCTTCTGCTTTCTGGCCACCGGCGGTTCCTCTTCTCCATCAGCGAGCGTTCTTGATCGATTTGTAAATCGCCGGCTCATAACCTTACCGGAATATTGATCCCTAAAACAGCTCAGTTCCCCGGTGATCCGTAACAGGAGATCTATCTTCCCGGCCGATCTTCTCTCACACACACAATTTGGCTGGGAATTTGACGGAGAGAGACAGAGAGAGTTTCCACAGGAATCGGTGATAATTGAAACTTTTTTATGAACAGCGAAAGGCGAGCATTTGATCTATTAAATAGGGAGCTTGAGATCGGATGGTCCACGGTTCAGTGAGATTGGACAGGTGTAATGAAATAATTGGGCCTTGGAATTGACATCATTTAGTCTTTGATAGTCCGAAACGAAGACAGTATCTGTTAGCGTGGACTCGCAGCTAGTGGATTACTTACCGTGACTTTTATCTTTCTTTCTTGCTACTTTTCTATGTCGATGCTTTATGCTAACTCACATACTTTAGTAAGATTAAGGGTAAGTTTGGTTTTAACTCCAGAATTGGAAACGGAATGGAAACGAATCTAGTTCGTTTATATATTATTGTTTACGAAGGTTTGTGGGAATCATTCCTTGTGGTGTGAAGGAATTGAAGTAGAGTGTGATTATTTTTTATACCCTATAGGGTAACAAAATGTGAAAAACAAATGCATTTTGCATTAATTCATAAGGAATGATTTCACAAAATTTTATGAATAAAGATATACATATGGACTAAATTCGTTTCCATTCCGTTTTCGTTTTCGGAGCAGAAACTAAACGGGCCCTAAAGATCCATTTTTATATCATTGATTATGCCGGTACAATGACATTTATGTAATCAGAACCAAGTTTTTCAAAAACTTATTCTACATTGCAATGCTTTTTTTTTTTTTGTCAAGTGATGACGCCTTTGAGAAGAGGAATTTAATATCCTATTCTAGCTAGTCAAAGAATTCCCGGCTTTGTTGCTTGCTTAAAAGTTGTTCCAACTCTCTATCTGACAATCTCTGATATCAGTCAGGGTTGTGAACAATCCATCTATGCCATTATCGGAATAGACATTATATTTAATAAATAAAAATTCAATTTTTAAAAAATTTAGAATTATAATAATCATTTTTAAAATATAAATATTATAGAATCAATAGAAATTATGTTTTTTTAGTTATTAAAATGAAATGTTATAGATATTTTTAACCCGTAAAATAACATTTTTTTTTCTTTTGGGCAATTTTGGTTACTACTTTACTAGGCCTTTTTGAAAAAATCACAGTAGTAACTAGTCTTTTTTAATGTTTCAATTAAGTAAATATACCTAATTTTTTGTATTTATTTTCAAATTCTACACAGTCTAGGGGTACATTTACTAAACACAAAATTAGAAAAAGTCTAGTAAACCAAGTTGTTTCTAACAACTTTTGTATTCCATTCCATTTATTTCTCCATCATTCCAATGTAAATGATTTTTATAAGACTCTAAAATATGATTGATACCATAATTAATAATTTTATAGATGAGCTATGTTATTATTATTATTTTTAGTAGCTCACTATGATATGGATACAATATCGATCATCCATGGATTCTTACTACCTCTCTAAGAGCATCACAACGCGAAGATTGAGATGAGTTTTCTACTTAAAAAAAAAAAGATATATATATATATATATATAATTCATAAAATGTAGAGTTTTTTGTTCAAATGTAGAGTTTTTTTGAACAAAAACTCATCTTTTTTTACGTTGATCACTCTACTGCAAGGATCATTTACTGACATTTTCTGAATTATGTTTTAAAAAATAAGAAACTTATCGCAATCTCTGTGTTGTGGACGCTCTGACTCTCTAATGGTAAAAAGAAAAAGAAATTTTACTCATGTTTTTTAATCATTTAAGGCGAAAACAAAATTTCCCTAGATTCCAATTAATGGTTAATTCATGAGGAAGTAGTATCTCGTTGGGATCGCAAGTGATGATTAGATTCTATTCATTCAAAGTTAGGTGAACGGAAAAATTAATGAGGGTGTTTATCTTGTTAATTGTCCCTCCTAGTTATTACTAAATATTTGACCCAACAAAAGAACCGCCCATGATATTTAAAAATTAGTTAAATGACAAAAGTACATGTGAATACATTTTAAAAAGCTTGACTAAAATTTAGGATCCATCTTACTCCTTTATAAACTAGTGTACACAAATTAAAAAACATATTCAATTCTCACCTAATATTTTTTCACATTTAATACAAAACACAAAAGGAAAATGATTTTTTTTTTTTGAAATAGGTGTTTTTGTTGAGGTCGAGAATGAAAAAAAAAAACTCAAAAAAAGCTTTCCTACCAAAAAAAGAAGCGCGTTTTCGTAAATTAAAATTTATTTTTTCAGCTAGCTAAAAAAATTCAGCATTTTCCCGCCATTTCCTCACTCATGAGCAGAGAGGCTCCGGTGTTTCTCTCTCCCTTCATCGTTGCCTGGTCCTCCATCTGCTTCCATACTTAGGGTTTCTCTGCCCAAAGCTAAAAATCATGCCAGATCTTGGAAGTTTTCTCAATTCCGATTCTCTGTCCATTACTCTTTGCCCTGATTGCAAACCCCACCCCGACCGTTGCAGTTCTGATCCTTCAATGTTTTCGTGTTCAACTGCCAAACCCCTAAGATTGGAGTCCGATTGTGCTTCTAGCGACGAGGATATGCCTCTATCAGCTAGCAATGTCGAAAAGCGCAGGGGAAATGGAATTTTGAAGGTCACCGTCGCAACTATGAGCAGCGGAGCTCTCGAAAGGAGTAGGAAGTCTCAAGAAGCTCAGGATTTGGAGACTCACGTTAGGGCTTGGAAGGATAGGAGAATCGCTTCTGGTGTCCCTGAGACTCGTTGCTTTCTGTCGTTTCTTGTCGGTGCTAAAAAATTGGTATGCTGTTAAATGTTTGCTTCATTTTCTTTATGATTGAAGTTAAATCTGATAACAGAGTTCATATGTTCCGTTGCATTGTATCAGTTTGTTTTTCGGATGTAAACATATAATTTCTGCTTCTTTTGACTTGTGTAAATGGATAGGTCAGCGTGACCTCTACTAGAAAAATTGTGAAAAGTAAATAGCATCACCTCTACTCGATCAGCGTGACCTCTACTTATCTTTATACGACTAAAGACCACTGCTAGATTTGCTACTTGTAATGAAATGTTTGAGTATTAAGGTTATGAACCCTCTTGCTAAATCTAGCAGCTCCGTTACAAAGAAGCATATAAATTTCTGCTTCTTTTGGATTTTTAGAAGCCTTTTTGTCATAAAAAACAAAAGCTTTTCCTTTTCACAGAGGTAAATTGATTAAAAGATGGAAAATATAAGGTAATGAAGCCCATGGCATAGTTGAATGGGTACTGAACGAAATTTATGAAATGATAAGATGCACGATCAGCAATTTTTTCCCAATTAGTAGAAGGCTTTTGCTCTTGGATAACAAGAATATTATTTCCGATTCAAATATCTGTATTTTCAATTCTGTCAATGCTGTGGAATTTGTTTTGGGTTACTTGCTATCAGTGTGTAATTCTTGAAAAAACTGCATACTGTTTCAGGTTGAATGCCGTATTTGTTTGAAATTCATTGATCCTGGGGATGGGATTTCTTGCTCAGTGAGGAGTTGTCAAAATGTCTTTCATCTAACATGTGCAAGGGACAAGCTTCGTTGCTCGAATGGGAAAAAAATCAAGTGTCTTCAACATGTAAATTCTCATCAGTCTTAGACCCTTATTTTCCCTTTGTAGTTTCATATGCTCATTTGTGTGGTTGTGAGTATAAATTTGTTGTAGAACTTTGTACATATCTTGTTACGATCAACTAATTTAAATTGTGTAATTGGGTTAAAAAGGATGGAACTATTTATCTTGGTCAAGAATTCATGTGGATCTTTAAGATAACGAGATTATTGAATCCACGAAATGCATACATAGTCTAGCATAGTATCTGCTATTATTAACAGGATAAGCCTCATAGTAATGTTGTGCATTAAAAGTTCAAAGCATAGACCTTTCACTTTCTCCATTTATTCTCAAATTTTTTTTCTCTTACTCGATTCTCTTATTTCCCTTATGTTCAATAGATTGGTTTTTCTGTGTAAACAAAGGATTACGAAGCATTTTATTACTATGATGACCTTCCTTTTTGGGCGGGAAATGTGTCCGTTGTAGCTTTATGGTGTATTTTACCTCTTTCAGACTTCACACCTGGATTATGTGGGGTATCACTGATTCACTGGGATGTTTCTAGCATGGATCTTCTTCTGATATTGCAAATCCTTGTATGCAGAATCATTTCTAGCATCCAATTTTGGAATAAAAACACCGGTTGTGGTTGTTACTAATTTAGTTTATAAGTGACATGGTTTTGCTAAATTAGAAGCATTGCAATGTTAATATGATTTTCCAAATTTCTTGACTTTAGAAGCGTCTTTTGTCGCATAACCTCTTTGCTTCTTCCTCGTACAGGCATGCTTTCTATGTAAAAAAAAGAATAACCTTTGGAGGTGTGTCAGATGTTCACTCGCTTCAAATTCAGATTGTGCGCCGTGGCCAGAAAAAGTTTTGCCTGTTGAAAGTCCGGTAGGCTGGGCAGTATGTTGGAGGCATCCAAAAGATTGGCGGATTGAAAAGAAGGTTAATCTCCTCTATTCTTTACTTGTGTGACTTCTACTTCATCTTTGCTTTGATTTTCCCTTCATAATTTCTATCTTTGATAAGTATGCTATTGTTGATTCAAGAATCCTTATATGGACATCGTGATAAATCTACCTGTTTAGAAGCTAACAGGGCTGCCTTTTGTCTAACCTATAATCATGTGATATTTTTTTGGATCTAGTGCCTTTGCCCTTTAGAACTCCTATGTTTGTAGAACTAATAAAATTGAGCCCCACACTTTAATTTCAGGAACTGTGAGGCTTTGTTGCTTTTTCTGTACTCACTCTTGCCAGTCTAGATAGTATCTTTATTGCCTCTATTCTGCTTCCTGTAATCACATGATATTTAAATCATTAAAAAATTCTCTTGCATAATTCTTTTACTCTTTTTGCTTTTTTTTCTCTGGTTATTTGAGAGGGCCCCTAATTTCTGCATGCTGCATGAGCATCTTGCAGATTGCAGTGCACTTCCAGTATAAAACCAAACATTAGTTTCTTGGCTCCTTGGTTTTTTATGATAAAAATCAATTTAGCAGGTTCTGCACTTAAATATTCTATTAATCTATAGCTTCATATAGCCTTTACTCATAGATAAAAGTTTGCCTTACATGTGGTGAACATTGATTCATGCTATATTCAGTATGTACGCAAATGTGACAAAAGAGGTCACTTTGAGGGCCCGTTTGTTTGTATTGAAGGGAAAGGAAACAAAATGGAAACGAATTCATGTACATGTCCTTATTCATTTGTCCTACATGTAATGCTTTGGAAACACTTCCAATTTTTTGTGCAATTTCAATTGAATGGAGAAATAATTGATAAGTTTTGAAATCCTATAGGGCAACAAATGGGAAAGGAAACAAATTTATAGTTAAAACGGGGAAGATTCTAGCCTATGGATTATTTTTATAAACGAATTCATGTACATATCCTTATTCATTTGTCCTACGTTTTCGGGATTGCAACCATATGTCCCATTAGAGTTGAAAGAGAAGCTTGTCCATATGCCTTTTTTTATTTGCTACATGAAATGAGTGACCTTTTTTTTAATACAACATTGGTGGTATATATGCCTAATGCCTCATACTTGAACAACACTAGGTAAATGAGGCTTTTCTAGGAGTTATACAAGAGTGAATGGCTTCTTGAAGAAGTTGAAGCCTTGATGAATGAACGTTTAAACTGGAAACAGGAAGGGTCTTGCCTTCTTGTGTATAGAAATTTCACCATTAGTATCTGCAAGTCCATTTATACTTATGTTTTAGTATTCCATGATTTAATCATTTGTTCATACTATCTATTGATTAGACTAGCTGACAGGACTGATATCTCTTCTTGATTGGGCAGAGTGCAGTTCCTGTCGACAACATAGAGGTCAGACTTACCCTTTATCGTATCTTCTTTGTCGCATATCACAAGCACCTTCGATGTACTTGATAAAAAAAGTTTGTCTATTACATGTCATACAATATTTAACTATACAACACCAGAACTTTGCGATTGTGATATGGAATTAGTACTTTATAAATCAATAAAGTTTATTTATACAACACCAGAATTTGGGCATGTTTCGTGAGGCACAGTTTACACCATTTCCTCATCAGTTAACTGTTGAAACCTTATTAGTTGGAACTACCTTATCAACAAGCCTCATCAAATATACCCTTCCTGTTGTTTTTGCACCATTGACTTGTCTCCCTGCTCATGGAAAGTCTGAAGTGCTTTTTATTAATTTCTTGTCTGATTTCTGACTTTTTCTCTACAATTAACTGCAGGAAATTTTTTGTCGCCTTCCTGTGCCTTACTTAGAAGAGGAATTTGATATCGAATCAACATTGAAAGATAGCACCAATAATAAAGACGAACCTCCCATATATGTGCACATTAAGCGCAGTATCCTGTCCCTATCTTCAGTTGCTGTCTTTTATTTTTCTTTTGTGTCTTATCATTTAGTAAAGAATGAAATATGGTTGCTAGAATGATCACTTCTTAATGTCATGAATAGAATAACATTAAATGGTGATACTAATTGGAGTCTTAATGTTACAATCATAATAATAACCAAGTTGTTGGCAGTGTCTTTATTTAGTTCCATCCTGATGATATCTTGTTTCCCGTGACTTTCATCTAAACTAGATGTGTATCTGGTGAAGAAAAAACGCGATGCCTTATTTGTAGATGTTGGATGTACAAATTGCAGGTCAAATTGTGGCGAAGGTTGTGTTTGCAGGTATGTAATTGAATTTACTTTGAAATTGACTTGCACCTAGTCTGACCCCCACTCACCAGGGTATGGCAGTACATCCTGATGACATATTGTGATTTGTGATTCTGTTATCTTTTAGAATGCTAGTCTAAATTCATGACTGATAAGAAGATTAAAGACTGTATTTTTTTATTTGCTAGAAAGTAAATGCTCCTAAGAAAGAGAGCGTTTACGAGATAGAGGATGCATTGAGTTTTCAGAAACTAATATTTCATATTTGCAATTAGACATGAATGCGATACCATTGAGCCATTAGCCTCCCCCACCCCCACATTCGTCGTCTTCTTTTTTCTTTTCAAATCCCTCAAGAGATTTCAGATCTATATCAAGCAATTATAAGCTGCAAACATAGGCAGATTTCTACATTTTGGCAAACTTTCCTTTCTCTATAGAATGGGGGGCAGTACTTTTAATGAGTAATGACTTGGATTCAATATGCTATTGTTAATCATGTGAGATAGGGTCCAATGCATAAGTTGCTCCAAAGCTTGTCGTTGCTCAGATGCATGCACAAACAAGCCATTTCGAAAAGACAAGAAGATTAAACTCGTCAAGGTAAGATATTTGTTATATTGACTTCCTTTTCCTTATGTTTTGCAGGGAAAATAGTCAATAAGACTCAATGTCAAGCCTTACATTATATCTTTCATGATCAAATAGGTTTGCCTAAACTGTTATCTCTATTGAGTATCTGTTTCTTACTTTCTTCTTGCTTTCAGACTGAACATTGTGGTTGGGGAGCAGAAGCGACTGAAGACATTAGTAAAGGCGATTTCATAATTGAATACATTGGCGAAGGTGAAGTGCTTATCCTCTAAAACCTTATAGGGCTAGT
>BSUD01000254.1:0-16955 GCA_033239045.1 Fagopyrum esculentum
TCGGATAAGGGTAAAGAAAAGAACTGAAAATGATGAGATTACTTTCAGTCTTAAAAGACCTCTAGACAAACATAGTTTTTAATTGATTCAGAATCATTCCGTTACGGGAAATGATTTTTAGCACTTCCAAACGAGCCCTTAAAAAGGATACACAAGAAAGCAAAGCTGCACTTCCAAGAGCTGAAGCACTAAGGTAACCCAAGCATGCCATCACACACAAGCTGATTCCAATACCAAGACAAGCAAACATAAACCTGCATTTTTGGTAGCCAAAAAGCATCAGTAAAAAAGTGCAGCACCCTAGATTAAGCTGTGTACAGAGAGGAAATAATACCATGAATATTTTGCATCCCTAATACAAACACCAATCATCCAAATAGAATACAGTAACAATGAAAACCCAGAAACTCCAATGAAAGAGTTTGTAACTCTAAGGATTATCGATTTCCATTCATCGGAAAGTTGATCATTCGCCATTGTTGTGTCTACTCAACTGTTGATCAAGCTTGAAGAAGGAGCTCTGTCAAAGGGATAGTGTAAGTGAAGGGTTTTAAAGAGGAGGAGGATTTTGAGGAAATATGACAAAGTATTTCTGTTTTTGTGTCTATATTGTCATAGGGAGAAAGGAAAGAGGATTGTTTTGGGGGTCCAGGGTTTGGATGTTAGTACATTAATAATTTATTATGATGTAGAGTGAAAGAGAAGTTGGAAGGAACATCATAATGTGGTTAAAATAGTGGAAATTTCGTAGAAACTCTTAAATGTGTTTAATCTAGTATTTTATGTCGGACTATAAGTGGAATAATTGAAGTTTGGAGAACAAACCAAACATGGAAAAAAAAACATAGGGCTGTGCAATTTTCAATCGGACCGGATATTACCGTTCGATCTTGGACCATTATTATCGGATCTGGTCTTCGACTGGACCGTAATGCAATACATCCACATTGCATTATATGAATCTCAACCTCTCTACCATCATCAACTCCTACTCCACGTGAGCTCAAAACGTAAGTCCAACGAGATTCCGTTGTAAAACAAATATTGATGCTCATGGAATACGAACTTTTATTTTACTAATTCACTTGAGCCTTAGATAAATTATCGTATTATCTTCATTGGTACTAGATAAAAATATAATCAGTTTCTTATTACGGTATACCATCGAAATTATATGTAGGGCTGATACATGAGACAAGTTTTTCAGGCTCGGCTCGCGTTCGGCTCGTTAAAGCTCGGCTCATTCGGCTAAAATAACAATATACTAGCATTATTTTAGACGAGCTACTCAGGCTCCGCTCGGGTTCAGCTCGTCAAAAGCTTGGATCGGGCTCAACTCGTTTATAGATGAGCCGAGATAAGGCATTCTAAGGCTCGATCTAATTTCAACAAATGCTGCTGTGGTGTAGTGGTTATCACGTCAGTCTTACACACTGAAGGTCTCCAGTTCGATCCTGGGCAGCAGCATATATATTTTTCTATTTTTTATTAATTACAATAATAACATTGCAAAACAAAATGAGCATATACAGTTTTGCAATCACGGCTCTATCCATCTCTAAAACCTTACGATCTATTTGCAGTTTTCACTGAATCATGTAACCTAGCACCCTTTTTGAGCGTAAACAGCAACCCGAGACTAGCACAACGATGACTAGTTTGAATCTCGTTAGCCTTTTCGGTATTCTTTTTATCTCAAAAAACGTCTATTATGTTACAATGTTAACGAGATTAGTAAACAGATTCGTCTATACAATGTACCCATCTGAATCCTGGAGTTTAAAGATGCTCTGCTTTCATGCTCATAGTTAATCATAGATTTCGAGCTGACTTCACCAAAACAAACAGTGAATACTAATGTCATCAAACTTTTTTATAAATAGATTCACAAAGATAAAGAGTGTCTCCTGCAGTCTTCAGCAGATAAAATGGTAAAATGTCAGCCTGTCTACTCTCATATTCTAAAACGATGACTAGTTTGAATCTCGTTAGCCTTTTCGGTATTCTTTTTATCTCAAAAAACGTCTATTATGTTACAATGTTAACGAGATTAGTAAACAGATTCGTCTATACAATGTACCCATCTGAATCCTGGAGTTTAAAGATGCTCTGCTTTCATGCTCATAGTTAATCATAGATTTCGAGCTGACTTCACCAAAACAAACAGTGAATACTAATGTCATCAAACTTTTTTATAAATAGATTCACAAAGATAAAGAGTGTCTCCTGCAGTCTTCAGCAGATAAAATGGTAAAATGTCAGCCTGTCTACTCTCATATTCTAAAAGGTCCGGAAATTCCGGACTGGTATCATATAGGGAGACAATAAGAACAAGCTCCCGCAAAATGTATTGGCACCCATGATTAACTAATGGCACAGCTTGCAAAGAAGCTGGTTGAAAAATGCTGTACTATTTCTGTATTATTTACTCTTTTCGCACTAGGTATCTCAGCAACCAATTTAAAAAAGATCAGCAAGTTGTAAATATGACTGGAAATTTGCATTTGTCAAGCAGAGGTTGATGGCATGTCATCGGCGGTTGGTGTTTGTGGCCCGACAAATTTCCTTGGAGCAGGTTTCTCGGGAGGAGGCGGCATTGGTCTGTTTGGATGAACCTCATCAACCGTCTCAGCAGGCACCTCAAACTGCAAAGCAGTCAACAACGGTAAGCAGAAAAGCACTCATATATCACTAGTTCATCAATCAAACAAAGATATAGTGTTGTTCTAATATAATGTTATAGATTTCTGGGTTATTTACTCTGTTTGTACTAGGTTTCTCTCCAATAAGGTTGTATCATTTGAAGGTGTGGATTATTGCATAACCTAATGTCAAGGTATAACTATGCCTTTTAGCAATATTGCTCTGTTAAGTAGGTCCATAACATAATCTCACTTATTAAATTTACCCCTAATAGAGTAATAGTGGTAAGTCAATTAGAGTGGTAAGTCAATTAGAGTGGTATACAAAACAAAAGCCCATAAAAAAGAGCCTACTTCACCAAATTCATTCAAGCCTTCTTTTAGGAGCTCTGACTAAATTATACCAATAAACATATCAGTATATCACAACCAATCTATGCAGCATCTTAGGGGAAAGGGACTAACATGTACGCAGTTATTAACCGGTGGCAAAAAGTGACTGATTCAAAAGGGACGGCTCAAGATAAGAGAATTCTGCGGGGAAAACTATGAAAACATATTTCAGCCAAGTTTTACCAGTGAGCTTATTTTAAAAGCAAATCTAGAGAAGGCAACCGACACTAATGTCTAGATGTTCGAATATTGATGAAACACATCTCGTTCATTGACACAGTACTTTACCCCCAAATTCTATGTGCATAGTAATAACTTAAGCATGGCTATCTTTTGCTTATGAGAATAGAAATAGAGCTAGGCAGATAGTATCAAAATAGATGGTCACAAGCAAATTTTGTATTAGACAGAAGCATACTGACCCTGTAACCGCATCCAGCAATGCAGGCATGGAAGCAATCCTACAAACAGAAATTAAAACACATATCAAATACGTATTAACAGGAAAATTACCATACACTGATAAGTACTTTTCAAACTCTCAGAGGAAAACAAATGCTACATCTCCATTCGAAGTAAAAACATGGTCACCTGGCTATATACCAAACCCAAATAATTGACACGGTATATTTAACTGACGGTGATCCCGAATATTGTTAAAACAGCTATAAGGTTTGCACTAGGCCTTGTTCTTTGTAGCTTACAAGCTCTTAACTGTCGTAACAGACTACGTATACAAAATTGAATCTTGCGATAAAATTATGCAAAAAATAAAGGAGAATGGTAGCATATGGCATCAATTGTCTCATTTTTTATTAGACCCCAAATTCAATCATAAAGAGAAAGCTTAAGACATTAGAAATTCTGCTTGAATCTAATTACTGCATGTGTGGTTATAAGTTAAATTGCAGGTGATTTTGCTCGGATATAATTGAAATAAGAAAGCAATTATGCAGAGGGGAAACTATAGGAGAATGCGAGAAAAAGAATAATAAATACCGCAGAGTAAGTAGGAACTCCAGGAGAACGATCAATACAAGCACTCCATTTTTGGTCCTTCAAGACTGGGTCCTTGAAACATATTTGATCGCATGCCTCTTTACCTGAATATTACAAACAATTGAATGAACAATAAATTATTCACTGACGATGACCACAGAAAAGGATGATGTCAGCAATAGTTTTCTGTGAAGATCTTTCGAGGATTATGTAAAAATAACAGACCTCATCGATTTCCTGAAACCACAAAGACAATCAAACTTTTTCTAATTCATGTGCAAGATTACAGATCATCAGTCTACAGTGGATCCATTTTTACACATTTTGGATGATTTGATATCAAAATCTATTCTAAAATGCTATGTCGCATGCATAGATTACTGGTAAGACATTCTTTTGGTGCATCCAGTATCAATCCAAACAAGTTCCTATAAAAGGATAAAGGTCCTGTGTCATATGTTTGGCTAACCACATCCAAGAAGTGTGTATGGAATGTGATTCATCTTGTGCTTTGTTTTGTCTATGCTTATCGGGGTATTCGTTTCCTTTTATAAAAGACTCATTGATGCTGCAGTTAGTAAGAGGAAGGAGAGGTCAATGCCAAAACTATTCATGAACTAGGATTGTTATGGACTTCTGACGCATTGAATTACTTGTTCCCTTGAGAAGCATTATTTCCATGTTTATATCTATTTTCATAATGAGTATAAATACCGTATATATTTTCAAATAGGCCAAAGGGACAAATACATACTTTAAAATACCTTATGACATTCATATATTGAAAACGCCAGACTTAATGTAGTAATAAAAAAAGCATGAAAGTTTATATCTATTTTCATGCTGGAGGTCTTCCAAGTTAGATGAACCCATATACTTAAAAATTTTGGTTCTACTAAAATTACCGAAACCCAGTGTATTAAAAACCAGGTTTTATCTTTATATATCTCCTTCCATCTCAAAGGAATTACGAGTTGCCATTCTGTGAAGGCGCCGCCACCACCGCTAAATATCACCTCCACATCTGTCTATGCCACTCAATCTATCATTTGATCCCTATCCTCCACCACAATGCTCAAAGCCACAGGCCAGGGCCTCCACTAAGCCTCAGAAAATTTGCTCATCCCCAACCACCCAAAACCATTTCCCCGTACCCTTTGAAATCCCTTGTCAAATCCCAACAGAAGACCACCAACCCTGACGATCTCGCCCAAAACCATTCTGTGAAGGTGCCGCCACCACCGCTAAACCTTTTTTCTCGACCTCCGTTAGTAGGAATTTGATGGGGAATAAATGAGAGGATCGATGGCAATGGGAGTGTGGACTAAGATGTGCAGTGTGGCGATGACAACCACTTTGAGTCTAATAGGATTATAGGAGGGGAAGATCTTGACAGTCAATTTGTCACTGAGAGTCAATAAGCATGAGGTTTTGAAGTTGTTTCAGCAGCGCGTGTCAATGAAGAACTTGAATTGACCAAGGACACAATGAAGGAGCGGAAATCTTATTGAATGGTTGGACCAAGTCACCAAGGTGAAGCAGATGACGAGACTGGGAGGAGGAATAAGTGAAGGTGGAGTAGAGAGATGTAAGCGAAAACAATTTAAAACCAGGTTAAGGTAATTCTGATATAATACAGACTCTGTATGAAAATACTTGTCATTCTAGCATTTTACACACTTTTTATGGAAGCTGTCAAATATACTATAGTACCCCTATTCAATACTCAACTTTCTGTTCAAGGCTAAAATGAGAAGTGTTTTCACACGGAGGGAGTACGATTTTTTTCCAGTTACCTGAAACATCTTACCTAAATCAGATCTCCAGCAAGAAAATGGGTCTGAACGTCTGTGAAACATACTTTAATACCTTAATATCCCCAAAAAATTTAAATAAATCTATCCGTAAGGTGTATTTCAAGATATGTATTCAATTAACCATCACACTGATTAAGAGGGTGATTTTATTAAATCAATTTTCAGCCAAAACTTCCCCATATGAATCAGTTTCAGTGTCATATTGGATACATCTCAAAGTGAACATAAATATTTGGCTACGGAAAGTGTGGCAGCATGAATGATAAATTGAAAAGATAATGTATATCTTAGCAGAACACCATCCCCGTGCTTAAAGTTCAATTTAATTAGCCATCACACTGATTAAGAAAGGAAGATATAAAATGGGTCTGGGAAACAGACAAAGCAAAAAGATCGGGACTGAGATTCAAATAAGTATTATGAATTATAGAACAAGAACAACAACATGCAGACAAATAGCTGAAAAAGGATGATCAACATCATTAGCAACCAGGAAAATCAAAGAGTAGTGCTTACATTCTTCCCAATCATCCCCATCAGCCGAACATCCCTTTTTGCAAAACACTCTCCCTGCAAGAGTTGACACAATTGGACATTATATACTTATCACAAATTCACAATAATATTATTTAGGGTTTAAACAGTGGATATGTCATATGAGAGATCAACTAGCAAATTAATTTAGTTTTTTTTTGCACGAAAACATTGAAAATGGAAGGCCACAGGAGAATAAAACGAGAAAGAATTATTTGTTCGTTTTATAAACTAGAAAATCTCTTTTGTAACTGTAGTTTACATCAAGTCACATCAGTCTACAAAATTATACGGACCACCCAGGCTGATGAATATGATCTAAACCCCCATTGCTATAGGAAAGAGTAAATGAAAGCGAGTCCCGGCAAATGAGAAATTTGACATTTAAGGAGTCCCATGAAGTTCACAAAAATTTTGTAATGTACATATTTCTTCACATTACTCCCAAAGGAGCACATCACTTGGGATTTCCTTTTTCTAGTTTTTGTTGGGGAAAATTCAGCCATGTAGTATCAAATGTTGAGAGTTGAGAAAACTAAGAGAACGAAATTTGAAGAATATATACACTGACCTACCACACAAAACAAAAAAAGGAAGAAAGGCCACTAAAAGAACGAAACTAAAGCAAAAGGTTATTTCTAATACATAATTCATATTTTCTAAAGCCTCTTTTGGATTGTGTAGCCCCTTTGCAGAGCCAATTCAATTAAAACACTGATTGCATAAATTCTCAATAATCTCTGCTCCAAAAGTGCAAGTGGCTCCTCGAATGTAACAAGCTCTCAGGGTTTTTTCTTGTTGAAATTTGTCTCTCTTACTACAGATTATCTATCCGGCCATTAAAAGAGATCATAAACCCTAAACGAACTAAAAAAGCACGAACCTTTCTTCATGGAAACAACATCAACACACAAAAAAGCACATTAAACTGCAAACATAACAATCATCAAAAGGGTTTAAAAAGAACAACCTCCAACACAACCAATTAGTCAAAACCTGGCAAATTGAACAACGTTTACAGACCAACAATCATTCACCGTCAGGCAATTGAAAACCGACACGGTGCAGAAACACAACCAAAACTAAAACTTCAAAAAGAATTGAAACATCAAAGGAAGAAAGAAACTCATTCATGGGCCTGGTTGTTTGAGGAATTAAAAGAAGAAATCTCACATGGAATTTGGGTAAGAGAAGCGTATTTTTTGGTGCACTGGCTTCCGCATGGAGGCACCCAATGATGCGGCACTATATCTCTCATGTCTCTCGGCGTCTGCTTTCTTCTTCGATGTTTCGTTCTTCTCTCTCCCTTCCTCCCTCTCTCTCTCCCCCTCCTTCTCTCTCCTTTGTATCGGGGGATTGGCCCGAACGAGAGTGGTCTGCAACTCACGCTATATTTGGCAAGAACGTGTTTTTACCAGCCTGTTGCGAAATAAAGATTGGAATTTTCTTTTCGTCCTTATATAGTTATATTAGACTCGTCTAGGAGGTTGGACGGGTCGAGCTCGAGTCGGAAAGTTTTATTAGAATGGATCAAGATGAACGTAACTTAGATATTGATAGAATCATTCCCTAAAAAAAATATTGATAGAATCAAATCTTTTTATTTGATTCATTAATAATATATTTAAATGTTTTATTAGTTAAGATCATACGGAGAAGATTTAGTTAGGGATTAAAAGTGTTACGTTTTCTTTGTTATTATTAATGAAATATTGTTTTTGAAGATGAACGGATTTATGCTGAGCTTCTTTCATATCGTTGAATTTTGTTAGATTTTTGAAATTACGTTAGGGGTCTGTTTGACTTTTTTTTCATATTATTGTGAGATATTATTATTTCAATAATAATTTCCAATATGGGTTCAATTATGTGGTCGGTCCGCGAACCCATATTCGTATGGATATAAAACTAGATCCCACCACTTTTGCTATAATGCCGAATTCTAACATGTGTGTCAAAAGACTAATTCAACTTTCATTATGCATGTCATAAGCGAAATAAGGTGATTCAGATTCACGTAAACTTTGAGAGTCATATGCGTAACTAAAAGGTTCGAGAAATAGATATCAAATACTATATTGTATTATTTCATACATGCAGGATACTTTATTGATTTGTCATTACTTGATGGACCGAATTTATTGACAAGAATCAACATTTATCTTCACAAAAAGAAGCAATACATACTTATCCTAGCTAGCGAGACATTGGTGGCAAAGTATGCATACGGTCATTACCGTTGCTTTGCTTGCCCATACCCATCGTTGCCTTGACGACATTTTCATCTCCTTTGATAAAGTATTTCCTCCCAAGCTTTCGGGTTTCCATCTTCGGCTTGACAATGTGCTTGTCTTCATTATCGCCTTTGCTTCCTTGTGGTGGCGGTGCAGGATGCGGGTTTGGTATTGGGTGCGAGTCCTTGTCAACGCCTTGCTGAGGAACGGGAATCAAGGGTCGGCCACCGATTATTCCTCCATAGCCATAACCAACCGGAATGCAGCAAACCGCGTAGTAGCCAGCCGTTCCTCCATTGCCACCAACTTGAATTCCGGAAGTACCAATGCTAATAGTTGGGAGGCTAATGCTGAGTCCCGGCATGCTTATCCCAGGGAGGCCGATGACAATACCAACGTTAGTACTAGCACAGGTGAAGCACACACTGCTGCCAGGTACATTATATGCACCCTGGTGATGTATACATTCGCCATCATCTGAATATGTACACCCATACCCTTCTTTGTTCAGGAGTTGGTTCGCAGAGGAGAACGAGAATCTCGTGCTTAGAAGAACCAAGACGGAGATAAGATGACAAACCCTTATGAATGCAGCCATTGCTTGTATAGTGTTATCAAGTATGCTTGTCTCTGGCTTTGAAGTCTTTTAATAGTTGATTGATATGCTTCAGCTTGTCGAAATAGAGGCGCAATCTGCTGACATGTTTGTTGCATGAGTACTTGGAGTTGCGTCGAATCAGCTGATCATGCTTTTCTTGTTGCTGCTGGAGATCTCTAAATAATGAATTAGCCCCATTTGAGAATCCCCTCAGAGTTCATAAACCTTTAACCAAACATAATAACATGAAGAAAGATGTCCTGAACACAATCTAGTAAAAAACAGCCTTATCAATCATAAAGACAACCAGTTTGTCATACTAGATATCCCCTGAAGTGCCTAACTTATTCAACTATATATAATAGCAAGTACCAATCTGATTACAACTGTAGGAATAACATAAGCTACTTCAAAGCAACAATTGACACCATAAAAAGCACAAAAAAGGCATGATTCTAAATAGCCAAAAATGTATAATATAACCAATTGTTGAAGCGTAACCCAAGCTTAAACAACAAATCATATGAGAAATCAGCTGACTGAAAACCCACATGAACTCACAGTGAATGTGCAAGAATCGGGTTTTATGCAACCATGACTAATTCAATCTGCCCTGGTAAAAAATAATGAACATTGGGACTGGCAATGACAGACTGGCGGGTCCTTATGTCTTAGTTTGCCTTTTGTTGAGGATCTTCTTAGTTTCTTCATCTTCATCCACCTTATCGGCTCTCATTTTGCTCAAGAGGGCGTCTGCGTCCTTACCGCTTTTAACATAAGCCCTCAACACAGCATGGTACATCTCCCTGTTCACTGGAACTGCAGTTTTCAGTGATTCCACAAAGGATTCTGCCTCTAATGCAGTTCCATGCTCACCAATCCAGCTCAATAAGCTCATAACAACCCTGTTGTTGGGCTTCCAGCCTTTCGTCTCCACTCTTAAAGTAAGTGCGGTCTTCATGCACTCCAATGATTTCCGCATTTGACTCTTATCCAGGTAACCAGCAGCAACTGCACCCCAACTGTTGGGGCTCGTCGGCTTTTCTTTCTTTTTCAAGGCTTCAAGCATTGCTTCAGCTTCCTCAAATAGAAACTTCTCACAATACCCCATAATAACAATATTAGGAACACGGAAATCATAACAATTATCAGATGCATCCCATTCTTTAACTATCTTCTTGGCCTCTTCGAATTCACCGAGCTTCACCAGAGACTCTAGCATATTCATGTAATCCCTGTTTATACACTTCTTGCAAGCTACCTTTTCGAGCTCCCACAACCTCAACACCTCATCCCTTTTTCCTAACTTTGCATAAACCGAAATCAGGAAATTGAAGCCAGTACCATCCTTCTTTTCTAATCTCACCTCAGCTTTCTCCAAAGCCTTAATCGCCTTGTCCACAAGGCCTTCTTTTGCATAAAAATTTGCTATTAGAGCATATGTATTCCAGTCCACAGCGATGTGGGACTGTGTCTCCATTTCTTTCAGCATATTCTCCATTCCTTCTATATCAGATTTAACTCCAAATGAAGTAATGCAGATCCTATAACTGTAATTATCAGGTGAAACGTTGTTTTTCTTCATCTCAGCAAGCACCTCAGGAACCTTCTCATGCTGGTTAGTATTGGTATACAGACACATAATATCATTGTAAGTGAGAGATGATGAGGCAATACCCATCTCCTTCATCTTCTGCAAATGTGACAAAGACTTCTCAATTTGGCGCTGCCTGACATAACAGTTGAGCATTGCTCCATATGTCTTGTCGGTTTTATCTTCCTCTGGCAGACTGTTGAAATAAGTTTCAGCAGTAGAATACCCACTTACTCTACCCAACAAATCAAGCTGGACAGCATGTTCAACTGGTGAGAATTTACAAATGCCTTTCTCACTCATCCATTCAGAAACCTGCAATATGTTGCAAAAGTAAAACAAAGAACTATAAGAAGCTTATATTTTCACATGGAATTTTTATAGGGAATACTTTTACCTTCCTATCTCTGTTATGTGTGACAGTGTTTATAAAAAGATGCTCATTAAATTGATAGTAGATTCAACTTGATCATTGTTCTTAAGATGCAATTTACACATTCAGCTCTTCTTTCAGTTGGCAAGAACACGAAAATGAAAGGATCATATCTCACATTTCACGACTGAGGGAGAGCAGCTAAATTCCTAATCTTGAACAGAAAGTCCAAAACAATCCGTAGCATAGATATTGAAATGCATCACTGAATGAATCAACAACGATCAAACAATGGAAGATTTGCACCACCAATCTAGAATCTAGAACCGGAAAAAGAAAATGGCATATGCGATAAAGATGCATCCCTAGAACACAGAACATTGAACATTTTCTTTCGAACACTAGGGCTTACGAGAATAAAAAAGAAGAAGTGCAATTACCGCAAGGGCTTGAGAGAATCGCCTGCGCTTGCGAAGGTCATAGATGATCCGCTTGAGCTCGCCTACCCAAACCTTCTTATCCTGCCCAACCCAACCATCAAGCTCCGACTTAACGCTGATACCAGGATTACCGAGCGGGCTAATCCTCGCGTACAGGGACGTCTTCGATTGTCTGTTCGTGTGGTAATAGCACCGCTGTCTCACTGTTCTATCAGTAACGGCCACAGCTTCTTCTGAACGTCCATGGATTCGAACTTGGCGCCGGAGCCCCAAGCTCAAACGATTGAGGACAGTGTAAAGCTTTGAATCCATTGAAACGAGAAGCCAGGAGGATCTAACAACGGAGATTAAAGAATCAGAATTTATCAGTGGTGGCTGTTGGGAGTGTTGGGTCCGAGATGGCGTAGTCTTTTGTTACTTGTTAGGGTTTCGAAGGGGTTTATGGTTTTCAGTAAATTACGCAAAATTGCCTGTCAATTAGTTGAATTTGTATAACTATCCATATAAAAAGATAGTTACGCAATATTGCCCAAACTTTTCCTTTTACTATATACTTTTTTCGCATAATCTTACCGGCGAAAAAGATGCTAAAACAAATATATTCGGTTTTTTCGAGTTTATCGTGACCAATTCTATTGTGGATTATTGCTACTTTATTTTTTGGGCTTTTATATATCACACCACATCTTCAAAAGTGTTCTTTCACTCATTTAAGACGATGACAAGATGCCTACTATTCTCCAAATTGTTGCAATATAGCCTCGTTAGCCTACTATTCCCCAAATTGTTGCAATATAGCCTCGTTATTTTGTTTCTAATAAAATGATGGTTATTTCCGCTCCAGGTTGGATCTTTGCTTTTTTACGAAGCCCATGTAAAGCATTTTCATCGAAACCCAACAATAATTTTTTCGACGATCCTGAACTTCGTGTTCTCATCCGTAATGATACTTTAGCTTGAACTACTGCTAGAAAATAATTCAACCTAACCGCTTTTCGTTTTAAAAAAAAAAAAACTAGGTCACCAATCGAAAAAGATTAAATTTTTAGGACCGAATGAAAATATATAATAAATAAAAGTGGAGTCACTAAACACAATTTATTCTATTTTCATTCAGAGTCATTTTTCTATTAAAAAAAATCGCATTTTTACAGGCTTTGTGGACTTGCTGTGCCCTCGTAGGCTCGTACACCACCGTCCTCTTCCCTTTCGTCCCCGTCTTCATCGAAGCCCTGCCTGTGTTGATCTGCTTACAAATCTATTCTGCTACTGAATCGAGACCGGAGGTAAGCTTGATTTCAATATGTATGGAACAAATTCATAGCTTCCTTAAACCATTGATTGATTGGTCAGGGGAGAGTTGCCGGAAAATTCCTGCATTGCGGATTATGATTGCTATCAAAATTACATTCTAGTGTCGGGTTGAGCTGTTTTCTTTGTTAATACTGTCATTGAGTGCTGGAGACTGTTCGCTTTTGCTGTTTGGATAGGCGAAAAATGCAAGTTCTGTTTGCCGGGAACTTGCAGGGAAGGTGTTTGACAAAATGCTGCTTGGATGACTAATAATTAGGCGGCTTTATGGCCTTTGATAATCTACTTCAAATATTAAGATTCCAAGAGTGTAATGAATCCATTCAACGGAATCGTTGTGCCTTTTTAATTTGTGTAGGCGTTAAGCGAGAGAGATTTACACCCTGGATGGTGTTCAGTACTTGATTCTTATTTTTATTTTGGTTTCTGATTACTTGCAAGACGTACAAAATCTTGGCATGTCCTCATTCTTCCTGCTGAATAGTAAGGTCTATTGGACCCTATTGGTGCATTCCTGATAAGTTGGAATGTTGGATAGTGGTTACACTTACACCCCACCTCCCACACATATAATAACTTAAGCCCACCTTTACACTCCAGGGACAAAAAATGTAAGCAGAGTTACTGGTTTGAGTAAATGAGTTCAGGTTGTATGGTCAATTTTTTCTCAAATGAAATGGTACCAGTTTTGCTTGAGTTTTTCCTCAAAATCCCCAAATGTATGCCTAATTGAGTTTTTTCTAACCAAGTTCCTTTTGGATTGTAGAGGCATCTAATGGCCCACATTCGATGCGGAAGAAACATCTTGCGGCAGATTGTTCATGATGCTAGCGTCCGAAAGTCTGATGCGTTGGCAAATCCATTACTCTTTGTTGCCCAGGGAGTTAGATTCAGAAAGTTGGATGTCATTCTTACAACGGTGGGTTAATATGATCATGAGTGCAGTTCACCTCATCTTACTAAAAATGTTGGTGATTTATGATTTTGATTCAATGATGCAGAGTATAGACAAGCTTGGTAAGGCTGGGGATACAGTGAAAGTTGCTCCTGGGTACTTCCGCAATTATCTGATGCCGAAGTTACTTGCTGTACCAAATATTGAAAAGTTTGCATACCTTGTCAGAGAGCAGAGAAAGGTGTTTCTCCATCACATAGCTCCATTTTAGTCTTTTTTTATTTATCATCATCACACGTGATATTGTAGGCAGTCGTTCGTTATTGTTTGAGTTGGTATTCAAGATGTGGTATGCTCAATTTATCGTTTTGCCTTGCCATGTGTAAAATACACGCTCTGGAGAAAATCTTTTCTTTACATGACGAATGATACATGAGGTAGAAACTATAAAATGTTTCAAGTGTAAAGTTTCATTATACTTCCTCACCTTTTCTGTAAACAAAATGTGCTAGTAGTAGCTCTGCAGTGGGTACCATAAGCCTTACCACTTACCAGTAGCCCGAAACTCAAGTAACTTGTTTACGAGTGTCACAGAAGCACATGGTCTTACATGGAAATTTGAATATGATCTTCTTTATTTTTTCTTCTATTGTTTATCTTGTTTTTTTTTTAAATTCTGTGAACATGACATTAGAGCCACCATGTCACCACAGATCAATTCACCAATTTTGTTTTTAGTGAAAATTGTTTGCAGCGTTCACGGCAGGGCTAGTTATCTGTTTTTTAAAATTTTAGCTACAATGCCGTTTTGTGGTATTGTTTGTGCACACCCGTTAAATATTTGTACTATGTCTTGTAATTTCTCCTTTTATTCTGATCAGATTTACCAGCATGAGGAGGAGACAGGAGTTAAAGTTGTTCAGGTGACTGAGAAGGATAAGATGGAAGAATATATAGCCGCTGCTAAGCGTCTTGACAATGCAAAACTGGTATGCATTTAACACTATAATTACAACTATTTAGCACCTATGGGGATCTTGGTCTTGCTTATCTGATTGTAAAAGCCCTGGCTGACCCACACTAGATTATCTTTGTGGGTTGGTTTGTGGTGATTTGTCCTGACATTTTATGAGTGGCTGACAAGGCATCCCGTCTATGATGTGTGTCCTCGTGTTGTGAGGCACTTGTGTTTGAATGAGAAAAAATTGTGAGCTTAAGTTATAATTCAACGGAAGATGTAGTCCCGAGGGTTTGGTCCACAACAAGCATGCTGTTAAAACAAAGTCAATATCATCTTTAAACAATTCTAATGCAAATTTATCTTTGTAGGTTTTGAGAAGATTCTACAAGGTTGACAGTGAACTACGCGAGCCCGTCACGAAAGATGATCTTGTTGCTGAGGTACGACATGCCTACTCTTAATCAACTTTCCAGTGTTCAAAATATGCATTTCATCAATTGCTAGTTCCAGATTATTGTTTGCAATTGGATATGGATGATAAGAAAGATTACTTTTCTCCCAATCAAAGTATTAATTTGTCCCTATAATCCATGGCAGGTAGCAAGGCAGCTTGGCGTTAGCATTGCACCTGAAAACCTGTACTTACCCCATCCATTAGCATCATTTGGGGAGTATGAAATACCCCTACGCTTGCCAAAGTCGATCCCAGTGCCAGAGGGGAAGATCATGTGGACTCTCGATGTCAAAATCCGAAGAAAATAGGATGGTGTAGCTCAACGTGATCCGCAAAATGATCGGATAAACGAGTTTTTTTTACTCCAACGTAGCGTTTCGACCTTAGTTGTGTAGACTGTTGTCGATACATTTTTTACCTCTTTCATTTGACATGCTTTTGTGCAACTCCAGTTTGTAGTTGGATTTTTGACATAAATTTCGCGTGGTAAGTGTAACCACACATTTTAGCCTTTTTCCGTCTGGTACACAGTTTTGAAAGTTATATGAGATGTAATAATCAGTGACTATATTTAACTATCTTGTTAAAATGAACTATTAAGAGAATGAATTGTCAAAATTATTAATGTATTAGATTAATGTTAAAGCAGACGAATGAAATTACCAGTTAAACACAAAATTAAGGAAAGTTGCAGATGTGCCCTAGCTATTTTTTCTACATCAAGCAGAAGCTTGAACACAACGTAGTATCATGACACACCAAATCCGGCTCTTCCATGCTAAGATACAATGTGAAAAAAGTTCTTCCACGTTGGCTTATGACATGATTTTTTTTCTTTTTTCACGGGAGCTTTCAATGTAAAATAAGTTATTTCACGTTGAGTCATGACACACACAGTAACGGATAATCGGACAACTTTGAACTATCAATTGCTTCTAAATCTAAATTTTGATAGTTTTTGTCCAAATTTGTTGTCAAGTAACACTACTTCGTGCAATTCTAACATGATTGAACCTTTCATTCAAAAAAACATCAAAATCCTCAAATTAGAATTTTAAATCTAACCCTAAATTTTGAATGTGTAATCAAGCAAACACATGGAATTTGATCATTTTTTATATAAAGAAATTGTACCAAAAAACATGTAAATGTGTAGATGCGTTTTGAATCATCAAAGTTAAATTTAACCTAGATTCGAGCCCTATATTTCAATTTGAAGTTTGAGAGAAATTTTGGAAAGAATGAGGAAATTGAATAAAACAATTAAGAACTTCACAATTACCGTGATTTGAGCGATAGAGAAAAATAGAAATGACATTGAAAAGGTTCATTTTGTAATCATGTGATTTGAGCCCTACATTCCAATTTAAAAATGAGAGAAATTTTGGAAAGAAAAGGAGATTGAATAAAAAAAATAGAGAAAACTAAAAATGAAATTGAAAAGACTCATTTTGTAAAAGGTTACAACTTTCATTTTTTTGCGGAAGTCGTATTCGCACGGTTCAAGATTTCGTTATTGCCCCACGCATACGAATTCCGTAACCGTCATAATGTCACGGTTATGGGATCCGTAACCGTGAACTTTTTGTCACGGTTACGGGATCCGTAACCGTGAACTTTACGGGTTCCGGATCCTCATAATTTTTTACATGAATTCTAACCCGAAAAAAAAAAAAAAAAAAAAAAAAAAAAAAAAAAAAAAAAAAACCC
>BSUD01000254.1:16965-28366 GCA_033239045.1 Fagopyrum esculentum
AAAAAAAAAAAAAAAAAAAAAAAAAAAAAAAAAAAAAAAGACACCCCTCACCGTGATGTCAGAAAAAATAAAAAATTACGGTTACACAGTCACGCATTGCGTATGAGTGGTTCGTTAACGAAATCTTAAACCGTGTAAATAACACCCCTTTTTTTGTGGGATACGACCTTTGCTGCGCTATTTCTTTGGTGCATTTCAACGAAATAGCTAAATACGGTCACAAATCATGCTTTCCACAGCCTTGTGGCTGGCACAAGGAATTTCCCAATATTTTAACAAAATCCAATGTTACAAGATGACCATAAACAGCAACAAAACTCCAATCCCATGACTATACAGAAGCTGTCATCGACAGAGAACACAAATGTCTTACCTGTTTCAGTATCTCAAACCCTTCCAACGAATGGAGTAACTTATAGTTATTACTTAACACTTACCAGGATGTCTTGCTTTCTTTTCTTTAGCTAAATATTGCTTGCTGTGCACTTCTTCTTTTTATGAGGTCTCGTCGTTCATACTAGCTACTACTTACATGGCTTGCATTAGCTGTGTCGCAGGCTCCTGCGTTTGCTAACTTGTGTCGGTATGCCAGAATCTGAGGTTTGAAAGAAAAACGGTTATAAGAAAGGCTTCAAGGCAGTCAATGGTATACTTTTATTTGAAATGAACTTAGGGCCTGTTTGGTATCCATATCTAGATAGTGTTTAGTATACAAGTATATGAATATCAATTCGATAAACTCCTATTTTGATATACTCCAAAAACTAGTGGTGTTATCTTTATACTTATCCTCCCTATTCTATTCTTCCTTTCCGGAACTCGTTCTCTGGAGAAAATTATTCATAAAATTTATTTCTTCTTTGTGTTGTCGTTCATATACTAAAACCTACTGAACACATATATTGGATATCAATCTCATATCCATATTTTGATACCGATATCTGATACATTGATATCTAGATATGAATACATAAACAGGCCCTTATTCTTTGACAGAAAAAACATAGTTCTTACCAAATGACCCTGGTGGAGATTGAATGTAGATTTGACTTCTTGAACAGTTTGTTCAGAGTGCAGAAGTTGCAGCTCGTCTTTGCATGGATCCAAGAGCAATGATTCGGATGGTTGAACCTCGAACGAGGTCAAAGAGCTTAACTTAGAATGCAGCTCTTTCACTGCCAGTAATTCGATTTCATCAACTTGTGATGAGGTCTGGTATGCAATGAACTGCAAGGAAAAGATTGCAAAGCTTATTGAACGAGGAGGTAGAATAAAACAAGAAGAAACTAGAATAACAATCCAAATGAGATGATTTACTTGACATATTTGTCCAACATGTAGTGTTGGACTGCAGCACAAATACGGTTGCTGTAGATTGGGCGTCTTTCCGACATCAAGAGAAACAAGAAGAATCTGGATATCCATCTGAAAATGAAAAGAAGAATATGGCAATAAGTAATCTCGGAAACAAAGATAGATTTCAAAAATATGAAGACAGAAAAAGGTAGTTTCTATTAGCTATTCTAGTTCTAGTCGTCTATTATTGGTCTTGTTCAGTTGTTTCCACAGAGTAATTATTGGCAGAGTTAAACAATAATCTCAATTAAAAACAGTTAACTCTAGAAATGGTGAATATATATCTAAAAAGATGAGTTTAAAATCTTAAGTGATGAAGTCAGATTGAGTAGTTCAGATCTATTAGAACTCTACCAATAGATTTTTTTTCTCACTACTCTAGTGTACCCATCTATACTATAATTCACTATACAATGCAATATTTCACCAATACAAGGTAAGAAGTTATGACCTCTTGACTCTCATCCAAGTTCCGAAGATGTTCAGACAACCTAGCAAGGCGGTTATTCCGTGCCTGCTTACCACTACCACCACCAGGATTGCCATAGCGAGTGTGACTCCTCATTCCACCTCTCCCCCATGCAAGGATCTCGGAGTTTCCAACAAGCCCACCAGATGCAAATGCATTGTCTCTGTTCACTTCTGGATCATTTTCATTGTAACCTCCTCCAACACCAGGTGATTGACCCTTGAACCTCCTAGATCTTTTGGGTCTAGTTTCTCGGCGATCATCAGCAGAAGAGTAATTACCATTAGCATCATCATTATCATCTGAGCGATAGCTTGCCCTCCTTCGTGTTGTGCTTTGTGATCTCTTTCGTTTCTTACTTGCAGCTTCTGATTGTCGTCGGAAAGTTTGGGCAATTAAATCTTGGATCTGTCAAAATAGTTAAATACATCATTTCAAAACTGCAAAGAGAAGAATTTATCTCAAGTAAGCCTGAAAGCTAACTACTGAAAATGAATAATGAGTAACCTGCTTATTTCGAGCATCCTCCTCTTCATGAAAAGCCAGCTCCTGTGATGAAAAAAACAAGCTGACATTATTACTCATATAGTCGTATTGCTTGGGGAGATGCATGTATAGGAATAAATTAACTATCTGTTCACATGTAACATCTTCAAGGACCAAAAACCCAAAAAAGTGATAAACAGCCAAATGCAAATAAATGAACCAGTCAGAATGGTATACCTCCTCTTCAAATTGATCAACATTAGGATACAATACAGCTATTAGTGCATCATAGTTTGGATCATCTCTTAGCGAACGACGACTAGCACAATGTGTGCGACAAGCTGGGCATTCCTTATTCCTGGAAAATGTTATTCCTAATAAGTGAAGTAAAAGGTAGAGAAAATGATACTGCATTTGAATTTGGGACTCAGACATATTATGCAGCAAGTATGTATATTGTTGAGAAATTTGGCAGAATTTCTGAATAGAGTTGCTCAAAAACTATAGGTTCAAAGCTTGGAGAAGATACCCCATCCTCATAGATTTGTCAATACACTCTCTGCAGAAGCGATGCAGACATTCCATTACTGTTCTTGTCTTCCGGATGATCCCTATAGACGCAACAAGAGTAGTAAGCATCAATTCAAACTTGTAGTCACTTCTGAAAGTTAATTAGCTAGTTATAGCAGCAAGACTTTTGGCTGTTATGACAAGCTGTTTGTGGATCAAAACATTAAAATTACATGCAATACGAAGCACGTGAAAAATTAGTGGAAAACCATATGTCCGTCAAATTTAAGATTCAGAAGAGGTGAGCCTGAAGAATTGGTCGCAGAGATTAAATTCCTGACTCATTAGACCAATAAAAATATTTAAACAAACATTGAGAGGAGAAGGTATTTTGCATATTCCTAATGGAGTATTCTTTTACGAGGATGCCAAAACTATTTAATGCAGAATTACATTCATAGTGAAGAAGATACATGAGCGAATAGTAGATAGTCTTAAGTTACCCTCTAACACTCGGGTAAAAAGAAAATAACTTCCTTCTATCCTGCTAAATACATATCCAAATGCACAACAGGTGCATTACGGACATGGGAACAAGATTTTGAAAATTCTCAACTCGCTCAAGTAGGCAGTAGCCGCAGTACAGTGGAAACTCAATAAGGACCCGGTGCAAGGAAAAAGAATCAAATATTCAGAGTTCCTATACCAAATGCATCATTAATCTGTTTATATAATAACCAAGTATTTGAAATGAACATCACAGCTGTCAATATTTTGACGATAGATTTTTGTGTGTGAAAAAAGGGAGGTCTATAGAAAATACTGTTTGCAAAAACAGAAGGAGGAGAAGGCAAACACAGAAAAGAATAAGAGCCATTAACAGTACCCAAACATATTGGACACTGGACTTCCTTGCGCACATCTGTCAGCGGAACTGTGACGAACCTGTGGCAAGGTAAACAAAAATATCAGCACACTAACATCCATATACAGTAGATAAAAGAGCTTTTTTTCATTAACTGTCGGAAATATATAACAATTTGTTATATGAAAGTCATTGGCTAGGATGCAAACAGGCAGCAAATTTGTTGTTCAATAACAACATTGTTCATGGAAGGATCACTCATCTGGCAGATCTAAGTCCATATTCCATACTTATACGTCGAGATTCTAATGTCATATCAAAAAATTTATCCAACATTGATCAAGTTTAAGCTAATATTATCACAAGCGCCAAATAGCACGCCAAAATTGCAGTTACAGAAAAGCAGCCTCAGACAGCTCATGCTCATTTGATGAAAATTTGTCAATTAATCGATGAAACAAGCTAGGCAAAAGCCAAGGGTCAAGAATAAGGTAAGACAACTCAAGTCCTCAGAACCAACAAACACATTTCCACAAAAGTACAGCTAGGGAAGGTACTTACTACTATCATGAAAAAAAAAAACTATCACCAAGTACATGTCATTTTATACAGTGTCACAGTGAAGCAGACACTTTACTTTGTAAATATCCCAATTCTCATACGAGACATCAAAGAACAAAGTACTTGCAAGAAAGTATGTGAATCTGGGTCATATTTAATTTGTAAGCATCTCCTTACAAAACAAAAGGATCTAAATTTTCTCGTAAAACTCCTGCAAGAAACTATTTGATCAACACATCCATCAAGTCATGATTTTGCATATTTAACACCAAACTGTAAAATATATACATGCTCAGAAATAAATTCCTAAAGTAGCAGTCTTTCATATGCAACATTCATTGATGAACCATGATCACAATGTCACATCCAACCAATGTTTACAACAGATTGTTTCCATGGAATAACATAGTAGTATACCAGATTGTTCCAGAAAGAAGATTTTTAGAACACATTAAGAAAAGATGACAGCAGAGGGGATCAATCATGGACTCTTGGCGAATGGAATTTTAAAGAAGGCCATGCAAGCACATAGGGCTACAAAAAATTGCAGGGGAAAAAAAAAGTAGTATAAAGAAGACCTGCCATCAACCTCTATGACAGCAATAGTTCCATAAGAAACTTAGTTTACATGTTTGTCAATAGATGGTCATAATTTCAAATATTAAGCTCAGTAGTTACAAAAAAAATATCACTGTGCGAACTAAAGCTGTGAGGCTCGACCACAAATGACATGCAAGACCAGTGATGCTAAGAGAGACGAAACAGATTCTGAAATACATTAATGAAAAACGTAACATCTTATTTCGGGTTACATGATGAAGTAAAATATAAAATAAACGTAACGACTGTTCTAGTCACAGCACATTTTTGGCTTGAAGAGAGAGAAAAAAAGTATAAAACAGATGAATAATTAGAATTACGCTCGTAGTAAAACTATCTAATATGCAAGCAGCAATCTCTTTTAATAATTTCAAGCACTCACATCGTAAGAAAACAGAACTTTTCTGCAAGCAAAGGCATGCAATCAAGGTAATTTGGCCTGGATTTCCAATACGAAGGAACATATCAAAACAGATTTCTATGATAAATACATGTTAGTAGGATCCACAACAATTAAGCTAACCATTAAGCACATTCAACAATTGATCAACGCAAAATCCCGATCATCTAGAGCGAGGTTGCAACATTCTACTAATTATCATGAAATTCTGCTCGATGAACAACACTCATTGTTATCATCGCATTAAGCAACCATATTAAGAAGAAAGCTAGAGTAGAGAAAGAGTGACAAAACGTACTCCGGTTTTTGGCTTTCGTCACTTGAATAACTTCGATCGGAGTCTGAGAAAAAGAAGAATCCATAACAGAGGAAGGAAGATGGACACCTCGCCGAGCATAGCGAGAAAGAAAGCATGTCAGATCCGATGTAACGAACAGAAAACCCGATAATCATATACAAAAATCGTAAGAAGACATAAAGCAAACAAGCAATTAGAGAAGTGACCTTCATCTTGCAAGTGAGGCTCCGTCTCCTCCTCCTCCTCGCTCTCCTCTTCGTCCTCCTCAGAGATTCCTCCATTGTTCTCCGGAAGATCCTCGTCTTCCACGTTCTCCTGCAAGTGCTTCTGAGCAGGCATTGACGCTGACGGCTTCGATTGCGAATCTACCACGGAGCGAAACTCGGACGGAGGTGCGACGATGGAGATCGAGGCGGCGCGGCGGCGGAGGGAGGACGGTGGATAGAAGAGAGAGGAGGTGGTTGAGTGCGGGGAGGGTGCTCGTGCTTCCCCTTTGTCTACGTTTGCGAGAAAGAAAGATCAGGGAACGCCTTCGGGGGATCCTGCTCTTATTTAACCCAATTTCCTTTTTTATTTTAATTTTATTTTTGGATTTCCTTGTCCACGTTATAATTACGACTTATCTGAACCAAACCCGAGTTAGACGCATACAACGCATACACTAAAATTTATAGAAATTCTTAACCCAAAACCAACAGACAAGTTGACCCAATAGTGGCCGAATGACCAAACTTTGAAACAACTCCGACTCGGGACAAGCCATCATTAACATTTTCTGACAAAATTATGTGAAATATACAATTATATTCGGATTATATTAATTTATAGGTAATTTTATTATAGCATTTACTTATAAGAAGATTTGGTTGTTTTCGAGCTCTCCAAAGATTCTCTATCTAGTGGAGGCAACGTCGTGGGATTCGCATTTCTACAGGAGGCATGACATCCCCTAAAAAGTATTTCTATCATTCTGCTTCTCGCCGGCGAGACACCGCGCTAGTTCATCTATCTCATGCCCTCTCCATGTTTTTGTCAGTCTCGAGTGTTCTGCGTCTTCTACCAGAGTTTAGTTATTCCGACTTTTTGGATCTCTCTCCCTTTTTCCATTTTTTATTATGGTGATTGTATTGTTTCCCTCTTGGTTTTTTCTTTTGCATGACGGTCTGCCTGTTTGCCGATTATCGGCCTCTCGATACACCAATTATTTTTGGTGTAGTCGAGCATCTTACCTTCTTCATCAAAAAAAAAATAATAAAATAAGAAGTTTTGGTGGATTCGGAGGGCAACGATGGTCGATTGTCCTCGTTAAGTTCCACACCGAGTAAGATATGACTCGATTAATATGGAAAATTGTACGGAACTTCTCTTGGCTTAAGTGTATTGTGTGACGTGCGGGAGAATATAATGATTTTTTGCATGAGGATGTAAAAGGTCGGGTTATTCCCGTATAAGAAGATTTGGTGGATTCGGAAGGGCAACGAGGGTCGATTGTCCTCGTTAAGCTCCTCGACGAGGAAAATATGACTCGATCAATATGCAAACTAGTTTCTATTGATTTAAGTATATTGTGTGACCCATAAAAGGATATTGATGATATTTTGCATGATGATGTAAAAGGTCGGGCTATCTCGTGTATTTTTTACTTAGTTTTTTTCTTCGTAGTAATAAAATATGTAAGATGCGCCGAAGGGTAACAAATCATCTTCTAATCAAAATATTTCTTCCTCTCTCTATATATTTGTTGACTTATAAACTAATTCGGCAAGGTTGATGAAAATTATATAAATCCATTAATTTTCTTCGTAAAATTTCATAATATATCTATACCCGTTTGTGTTCAAAAGTCAATATGAAAAATAAAGTAAATATTAGTAAAATAAAAATTATTAGTTAGTTAAATCCAAATTATTGGCTTAGATTTTTTTAAATATGGACCGCAAAGAATTTGTTGGTTCACCAACCCGAGGTCGGCGGTTTGCAACCCCTGTTATTGTTTTATGGTTAACCGTTTACCACCGGTTCGAAAAACGCAACATTTTTAATTTTAACCATTTATCTCTCGATAGTAAGAAATATCATCAAAGCATATGCTACTACAACTCTACAACATGAATTCATACAAAATATCTAATATTGTTTAGCGAACAACCAACAATTACTTACATACTAAACTTGGGTTTTAATGTTGAGTGATCAATTGACAGAAGATAGAGAACGCCTGATGTAACGCTGATTGCAAAAAGATATAAATACTCTTGTTTCAAGCCTCAAGCTTGCAAACAGCACTTTCTTGATCATCAATCAACTTGGTTTTCATTGTAATTTGTGGGTAATGACGACGACGATGTCCTTCGTCTTCGCTGGTTGTGCCCTGCCAATCTACTTCGACAACTCCTCTTCGTATCATCAAACTCCAACACTTCATGAAACCTGCACGTCCCCATTGGGAATTTGGGATCATATACGTAAAAGCGTAAGGGTGCATGCCTAATAGAAATTTTCAACCATCTTAAAATTCTACATTTATATTTTTTGAATAGATAAAATGAATGATAAAAACCTAAAAATCCGGTTATTCGGGTTGAACAAGAGATCTCACCAAACGTCGTCCCTGTCCATAACCGACACATTACGAATCCGGATCGTACTCAACTAGGAGTGTTCATAGGTCTAGACCTGAACAACAAAACTTGGACATAAACCGAATTAAATGGTCCGGAATCCGGATTGAAACCGATCCATAACCGGGCTTAAGCAAAAACAAATTTTATTTTATGATTCACTCATTTTTATATTCAAATGAATAAAACATCTTATATACAGAAAAATAAATTTTAGCATCGAGCATAAAATTTTATTTCTAATATATACAATATTAATTTATTTTTTAAATACAAACTAATTACTTTCCACTAGTCTAAACAAACCAAAAATAATATTGCATAAAAATCTAATAAAATTGTAATTATCAACTGGAAAAAAAGGTGTAAAATTTTTTTTTAATGAACATAAGTTATTTATGAATACAATTTTATTTAAAAAAGAAAGAACAAGACCTGTTTTGGACCTAAAATCTGGACCAAGAACTGGAACTAAACCGGACCGGATTATGAACCCTCCTAGACCAGACCGGGTTTTGGGAGCATCTAACCGGACGGGCAGAATGAACCCTGGCGCCTCACACACACCAACTCAAACCGGCGGCTAATTTCAATTACAAGAAACCCCAAAACCAAAGAACAATAAGGGACGGTACGTTAAGTACAAGCTCAGCACATAAACCCGACGAGATTCCATCCTAAAACCAATAGGCAATAGGAGGGGTAGTCGACCGACCTTATATACTAAGCTCGAAGTGTCCCATCTTTCGATTGAGACTTTATTATCTCCAACAAAATCGAAAATCGAAAATCGCAAAACTAAATACATAACCTGCTGCATTGCTGACAGAATCTCTGTTGAATTCCGGCGACAATCACCACCGGAGCCTTAGCGTGGAACTCACAGACCTTATGTCTCCGGTGGTAGCGCTTCGCCTCCGTCAAATCGGCGGTGCAATCCTCTGCTTGACACCACACCGTAATAGATGATACTAGCGCTGTTTCATCATATCTCTCCATTTATCTTCTTCCCCTTTGATATTTTTATTTGTCTTTTCGGTTCATCGATAAGTAGAAGACGAATTATATCTGACAGTGAGAAAATTTATTAAATAAATAAAAATAGTTGACTCGAGGTTGGAATTCCAGCCATGTTGATCAAAGTCTTCTTTACTTCCTTTGTGGGTCCTTTTTGGGCATTTTGAAAAGCTAGGGCGGCTGGCTGTAATATCTTGGATTTTTATTTTTCAATTGTTTTTTTTAAATCTTTTATTGTTGTAAAAAATTATATTAATTCGGAAAAAAAATGGCATAGAAGATCATTTTTTATTCAGTAAAGTATTAGAATAAAAAATGGACTAGGTAAAATCCTTTATGCTGCTAAAAATATAAAATAAATATTTTATATATGGTTTTGGCGTACAAAACAACCTTTATTTAATTTTTAACTTTTTTCTAGTTACATTATAAAATTAAAATATAGAAAGGCTAAATTCGATAAATTTTACAAATTTTCTCTCGTTTCCATCTCTATCGTAGATGTATTTGCTCTTTATAATGTCAAAGTCAAATGATATAGAGGTTGATGGAGCATCAACGCTTGAAATAAGTAGGTGCGGTGGTCGAAGCTTGTAAAGGACGAAAACAGACATAATAAAGGAATAATGAACTTAATAATTTTAGTATATAACCTCACCGAATTTGTGTATTAGGCCCAACGCATGTGCGGCACGTCTACATTCAAATTTGCGACAAAACTCTTTGGTCAATATTCGTCTAAGCTAGCTAAACAACGTAAAATTGTGAGGTATTGATAAAAATAGTGTTTTAAACGTTATAACTAGGGACATCAATGGTTCGGGTGATGGGTGGTTGTATTACTTTCATCACCGGGCTCGTGCTAAGAACTCGTTCACCCGAACCATCACCTAGCTGAAAATCCCTTCACCCTAAACCATAACCGCGAGGTGAATGGATAAGTTGGGTTTTTTCCAAGTTCACCCTAAAAATTAAGCAACTTTCAAAACAAATAATCAAGTATAACATAATATGATAACTCGATTATCCAAGTGACAAAATAGGAATTTAAAATTACATGCCTCCTTAATATCCAAAACAATATTAGCTCGAAACTAAGTTTGTAAACAAAAATCGAATTGTTTTATTTAGATCTTCAACTTGATTAACATTCGGCTTCCATCAATTCCTCGGAGTTAAAAAAATGCTCAAACTTGTGATCATTCATTCGAAAATGAAGGAATATTTCGGTTTTGAAATTTAGGGTTTAACTTAAAAAGGAGATTAGTAATTTTTTTTTTTTAATTAAAGTGTCAAGTGAACCTTGGAGACCATTGAGTGAATGTCGGTCGGTTGGTGGGTCGGGTGGTGGATCAAGTGATTATTTTTGATATCTTCACCTGAAACCGTAACCCGACCATCACTAGGTCAACAATCAACTGAATTTCAACCTCATTTTATCAGATTTTTAATCGTTTATATGATACAATTTATCGAATAACCATCGATTGCGGTCGAGATTACGTCTCTAACTATAACCCACCAATAATACTAAATACTATAAATCAATAAATATACCATAAATCTTATATGGGTCCATTTTTCCCAATAGAGATTAGATTTATAAAAACTTCAAATAAAATAAATTAGAAAATTCTAGAATTTGTTTGGAGATAATTTGGTTTTCAAATGAAAGTTATTGATTTTACAATAAAATAAAAGTTCATAAAAGTCTAGAGATGGAAAAATATACTTTTGGCTGGTAAATGATTCTGGTCATGTCATTGTGGAATATGAGAAGGAGTTGAATATATAAGACAATTATGCGAGAGGAGGGTGGGCCAGGGGCTGCGTTACGTGCATTTGGTGGCATGATTCAACACTTAGGCTTAGATAGACACTAACTTATAATGTATTGCTAATTGACCAAGTCAAATTTAGTTTCGATGACCGGAAAGTAATTCGATATCTTATATACATTATAAGTTTGAGTATTACAATACTACAGTAACGGACTCGTTGTCTCCACCGACGGTCCATTGGACCGTAAAGCTGCTTAAATCTATCGTTTAGTGACTCGTTGACTAAGCCCATTATCGGGTACAACCTCAACAGCTGTAATGGGAAATGTCTCTCTGCATAAGGCTTCTTGTAGACACGTGGGGTCATCGTGTTAAGCATTGTTGAGGACACCATCTTCTGTGCTACCCTAATCTTGTCACCGCCTTCTACATTCTGG
>BSUD01000254.1:34707-69864 GCA_033239045.1 Fagopyrum esculentum
ATATATATATATATATATATATATATATATATATATATATATATATATATATATATATATATATATATATATATATATATATATATAGTACATTGTCAATAGAAAAACACTTTATCGTTTTGAGCGGAAATTATAGTTATAATGCAGTAAGTATTCAATATATTTATATGTGATTTAATCGTATTGAGTATATATTTGAAAATAAAGTTCTACAAAAAAATACTCAAGTTTGAATAATATAAGTAAGTCACTCATCAAATACCAATCGTCCAAATTTTATTGGTCGAAATGTAACACCCGGATTAATAAACCAAAAAATGTAGCTATTATATAAGGTCGGTGTTGTCAATTGATTTTACGACGAATACAGTCGGACTTATATGTTGTACTCGTACTTTATCAACGAAAATGCACTATGGCAATAAAAAACTAAGATAATATACAAACACTAAACAAAATTACATAATCATAGATTCATAGACAAAAATTTCTCTAACAGTACACACAAGTATCATCTTCTTTGCTGAATCCTCCACTCTTTCTCCTTCAGATACTGCAGAAGTTGCTGCTGATTCTCACCAACATTCAACTGTGTTTCATAACCCATCTGATGATATAACCCATTAGCAAAAGGAGGCATAGGCTGCATAGATACAGTACTTTCTGTATAAACTGCAGGGACAGAGTTCAAACCATGATTCCTATAAGAACCTTCTTGGAATTGTAATGATCCTTTGTTATTGGTAAAATGAAGATTCTTTCGGTTTCCAAGAATCCGCGGCCATGGTGGAAGTGGAGGTAGAGCCTCAATATAGCTTGACAGTTTACACCAATTAGCATCTTCAGGTATCAATGGAGCAGAAGGAGCTGGGTGCATATTATCATTGAATACCCAAGCACTTAGAGATGGTGGGCCTGCGTGAGCCGGAGACGTTGTCAAGGAGTTGATCAGAGCTCGGTTCTGAGCTATGAGCCGGGAAGATGCACAACGAAGAGACTCATCAAAATTCCGGTTTTGTGTGTCATTTGGTTTAAAGACTATATCTTCTTCTTCTTCTTCTTCTTCTTGGAGTTGAGATTCCTTTGTGTAAAACTTGCCTCTGAAATCATAAAAGATCCAGCTTTGATGATTACTGTCAGCTGATCTATTTGCAATCTTTATAGCAGCTTGTAAAACGCGAAGAACACGAAAATCATTTCTTGTTCTGAAGTTTTCTTCATTTTCAGTGAAGAAATCCAAGGATGAATGACAGTTTAAAACTGGTACAAAGCCTCTCAGTTCATAGTCTTCCCACAACGCGACAGGAGATTCGGCTTGATGCTTATACTCAAGAAGCTGATTTAGCAGCTCAACAATTGAGCTAAAGAAGTAAGTTATTGCATTCATGAGATTTTCATCAGATTCAAACTTTTCTACAGTTTCAAGAACTTCCACTAACCATTCTGAGAATACCATAACAGTTGGAAGAAGGAGAGAATCATCAGTTGATAATCCCAATCTGCATCTTTCGACAATTCGGCCCATGCATATAAATGTAGCAGTAAGTACTATCTGTAGTTTCCTTAGGGATTGGTGTTTATAGTTTTTGCTGAGATTGTGGACAGTGAAGATGAGAATTGAAACAAGCTGGATGGATCGATATGGGCCCGGCCTTGATATGTTTACATTTTGGTAGGATTCTAGTGCAATGCTTAGTTTAGTATCATCTAGGGCTAAAAGTGCTTCCAATTCTCTTACAGTGGATGCAAATGTACAAGAGAAGCTCTCCAAACTGCATTGTAAAGCAATAAATATAACTGTTGTGCTTATTCTTCATAAAAGCTTTCAGGGCCTGTTCCTTTCCCATATTCTGATATGGGTATGGATATCACGTATCAGATATCAATACTTCACTTTTTTATCGATTTTGATATCTCTAGAAATTGACATGCATCACATTCTTTTCCTCCCACGTCTCCCTCACCATCTTGTCAAACACATGTATGCATGAGATATCAGATATCAATCTCATACTCATATCCCCTATATCAATACAGATACCCATATCTGATATACTTATATCAGGATATGGGAAAGGAACATGCCCTAAAGATTATGGTTAAGTTTCTTGTCAAAGAGGAACTCCAAACAGTATTGTGTATTATGTAATAGTTCATACCTCAGCTCTAGAAAGAAGAAACTGATTAGCCTGACGAAGAGCGACCAGAAATCAGCATCCGAATGGCAAGTACCTTCAATGGCTTCAAAATCCGATGTCATAACTCTTTGAGATGGTTTTAGAAAATTAAACTGTAATCCAACTGATAGTGAGCTTATGTGAGCTGACATGTTCTGCAATATCATGAACAGGTCACGAAAAATGGAAAGAAACTATGAGTTTAAATTAGAGCATCATAATCAAATGGCAATGTGATGGCAGAAATATTTTACCCTTTCAAAGATGAAAAGAAGGTTATCTGAAGCATCAGGAAAAGGCTCCTTAACTGCTATGCTTCTCACACAATGATACAAAGCAAGGAACTCGTCACCAATATAGGCTGGTGTCGCAAGTAAAGCCAACTGTATCAAACAGCTAAACTATTAACTAGGCATTTTACCAATATTACTCTATTAACAGTACCCATAGCATAATTAGAGAAGTCTACAAAACAAAAGCCTTTTTATGTTTAACCCAATTCTTTCAACTGTTAACTATCATATACTTTATATTACAACTCCATCAAACTCATGAAGAAAATATTGCTATAAGGAAAGAAAGTACACCTGATTTTGGGGGTTTCCGCCATCAGGATACATCTTTGCAGCTTCAAAGTAGCATTGAGCTACACAACACCAGTTCCTCTGTTGAATTTCACTATTCTGGTTCACTTCCAAGTATCTTGCAAGATCCCCAAGTCGAACTAAAAGGCGATGACACAGAAGTCGACATTTATGCAATTTTACATGCTCAAGTGACTTGGGTACACTGTCAGCTTGACTGTGATAGAACAGAATTCGGTCCTCAAAGCCGTAATACCTCTTGAACTTACTGATCAGATCGCGGTAAAATCTAGAAGCTTCTTCTAGAAATAACTTAAATCCTTCCTGAATACACTCATGATTCTTAGATGTTTGTTTGCGAAATTCATCAATATGCTTATAATGAAACTTCCACAGAGAATATTCAGTTTCTTGGAGTTCCTCTAGCTCATTGTTTTCAAGGAAGATTTTCTCATATAACAAACATGCCTTATGATACAGACATCGGACATCAGCATTCAATAGTCCCTGAGACTGCATAGATATCCAAAGCTGTCTTTCTACATTAGAGACCTGGTACAAGAACAAGCTGTTTGATGATCTTAGTACTCACAATCAAACAGCAGAATATAACACAGTAAACTTACCTCAGCTAAAGAATTCCTCTTATCTTTGTGACTTTTGACAGTAATGGGCAATTCAGTATGCATTACTTAAATTCTGCTAACTCTTTTCCAAATGATCTTGTCTTTCTCTAAACCTGCAAAAAATCGTATGAAACCGAGAAAAATACCTAATCAGGTTCATACCCTTTGATCTCAACCAAAGAACATGATAATTGGTCTAACAAAAACAGAATATTCCTATACAAAACTAAAAATTGAGCATCAATGGCCACAAGATGGAAAGAAGAGCCATTTTCAGCTATCTTTTGCCTTTATTCTTTTCTAGTACTTACTTTTATGAGTTTCACACAGTTGGGTCCTGTCAAGAATCTAATATAAGCACAATGGCAACCCAAAAACCCTAAGAAAGAGAAGAAAAATCACTATTGTATCAGATCTTCAAGAAATGAGTCAGGTAAAAGTGAGATCCAGTAATCATAAATCTTAAACCAGTAAAAATTGGGCATAATCAGCAAAACTAATATATCAAGAGCATTTCATAGTTGATTCTTGGAAGCTTGCTGAGTGCCTATGAGAAATGATGATGAAGAAAAAGAATTTTAACACAGTATACAGCAATTTCAAACATACCCATCATTGTAAGCACCAAATTTGAGATTACACGCATGAGAATAATCATAAAGGTGAAAAAAAAATCAAAACCCAATAATAAAAACAGTACAAATTGAATGAGTTTTCCATTTTTAATTAGCTCTTCTGGTTTTGGATACAGTAGAAAGAGTGAGAGATTTGAATAAGAAACTACCTGATGAAGAAATTACATTTATTGAAGAAACGACCTGAACTATAATCCAAAAGGGTTTTTCATGTGAAATCCGAACTAGTATTTTTTCAATCAAGTGGAAGAGTTTAAGAGATGGAGAGTGTATTTCTGATATTGTTAATTTGTGATTGTGTGAAATAGACAAAGGGTGATGGTTGTCAGAATATGGATATTATTTGTATCATATCGTAATAAGTGAGAATCAATTTGTTCTTCTTTTCTTTGAAGACATTTTTACCTTCATATCATCTTATATACTTATCCATTTCTTTTATTTTCGTTTTATTCTGATTATTCATTTGATTTTATTTTAATTTTTCATGACGATTAGTCCGTCTGTCGATTTGTCTGGTCTTTCTATCTACTACATCGAACATAGTATGCTTTCTTAACTTATTTGTTTACCTTTTCATATTTATTTTTTATTTTTTGTTTAAGTAAGTTGGAGAAGGGATCACTTGTAATCCAAGCTTAATCCAAATTGTGATAGTGAAAGCAACTCTATAATTATATATAATGATTAGAATATAATCATGATTATCTTAAACTTTTCACCTTAACTTCAATTGTGCATGTGGTATCAAGTAATGTGTATAACCTCATAACATTTTGAGCTAATATATAAGTTCGGTAATTTTATCGTATCGGTTTTTCCATTTTCAATACATGTTGGCAGGAGGATTCGAACTCGAATCTCGAGACTAACCAATTAAGGAGTCTAGCACCACGTCCCATTAGACCAACTGAGTATTGATCCTCGTATTTCTTTATATGTCGTGAATGTAACTCTTTACATAATTATTGACTAGTCAAAGATCGATTTGAGAGGGACGGTCACCCATGTTGGGGAATTTCGTAATTCATGCCATCAATTCGAGAAAAAACGTTATCAATTTTAGATAAAACCACAGTAAATATGTGTATTATTTTTCTCTTATATGTTTATTCTCATATGTTATTTTTGGATATTTTCGTATATCTTCTATAATATGACATATAATATAAACTTGTTGAAAAATATTTAACCATATTGAATGATCTTAGATATGTAAATGTAGGTACGTGGCAAATTATAATGTGATCACACTTCACATAGAACACAACAACCTCAACGTGACTAAATTTATAGTCACATTAAATGAAATTTGAACACGTAATAGCTATTAGTCGACAATGGAGATAGTTTTTCCAATAATAGACAAATATAATACACTATGGGTTGTTGTTAAGTCATTATCTTGTCATATTCATCGATTTTCCCCTTCTACACACGTAAAAGATAACGATAGACCTATTATATACTTATGAAAACGATTGAACATCTCTATTTTTTCTCTCTTTATTTTCATATCATAGATTTTATCCATATTGATCTTGTAATATGATATATGTGTTTGTGTCTATAAAGACCGATGATTTAGATATTTAGGGTCCGTTTGGTTTTAACTTTGCAATCGGAAATGGAATGAAAATGAATCTATTTCATACGTATACCCTTATTAATGAAAGTTTTTGGAATCATTCCTTATTGTTTGAAGTAATTGGAGGAGAGTTTGGTTACTTTTGAGTTTTGATACCCTATAGGGTAATAAAATGTGGGGAAGCAAGTGCATTTTCGTTTTCGAAATTTGAACCAAACGGGCCCTAAATGAATTTTCATCTTCTATAAAATGTTAGTTTATAGAACCTAAGTACATCCTGTTTCGGTCCATATATATTAGATTCTATTTTTGTGTTTTTTTATCCTTAGATATTTTTAAACCTTATGGTTGTATCACAAAATATAGAGAAAAACCCTAACTTTTAGCAATACCCCTAACATAGATATAAATTTGGGGCGAATTGGGTAAACAGTTCTTATGAGCTACGTCATATCTTTCTTTATTATATTCAAATCATAATATGTTATAAATTATATATATATATATATATATATATATATATATATGAAAAAAATTGTATCTGTTAGATCGTTAAATAGATGGCTGAGATTAGACGATATTAAAGGGGAAAATTCGTGTTATTAATGAAAGAAATATTCGCCGGATCTGACTCTATATATTCAGCGGTATAGTCACATATATTCGGTGTTTACATATTCACGTGATAAGAACCGTTTACATATGAGTTATATATATATATATATATATATATATATATATATATATATATATATAGGAAAAGAATCGATTTATAAATCTGTCTTTTAAATCTTTTTGAGAAAAATATCATTCATAAAACCCTGATATTTTCGATAAATTTATGACCGGAACATATAAATATAAATGAGAAATTGTGGTAAATCAGATATTGATGGTATTTTGTTCAATTCTAAATTTTAACGAGGTTTTAATTTCGAAAATAGTTTACTTACAATGTTTTTATTTTAAATTAAATGTAAATAATTGTATCTAATTTAAATATTTCATCAACGTCTATGTAGTTATTTATGAGAGATCGTGTTTGAACGGATTTCCGTACAAAAATTATTGAAACTGTTTTTTAACTACACAAGGATAAGTGAAAAGGGAGGTTCAATCTCTGAAGACTGAACGCCCTATATCATCTTTTCGGATGAGGTCTTCAACGTCAAGCAGCAAAGGGTCGACGCTCACATCCGAGTTGTGTCCGAGAAGCGTCAACCGGTCGGCAACTGTGTTGATTTTCCTAAAAATGTGTCGCACCGTACATGGAGTGAAGCCTGGAATTATTAAAGATATGTCTGAGATGATCATGTCAGCTTCCCACTGTGGTTTCCATACATGGTTGAGCGAATTAATAAGCATCAAGTTGTCGCACTCAATCTCAATCGATGAAATCTCAAGACTAACTGCCTTTTGGAGGCCCTCCCAAAGAGCAAACACTTCTACTTCGAGGACATGGTTTGCATGACATCTTTCTTTTCTAACAACAAGTGTCCTTACTAGGTCTATTCATGTTGGATCTACCTCCTACATCATTAGCTCCTTTATTAAATAACGATGCCCGCGGAGTTGCGACCCAACGGCTTGTCATTTGTTAGCTTCTTCTTTCTTTTATAATAAAATGGATGAGACGTTGATCTCCCCGTAGCCATTACCAAAAAAAAAAAATAAACTAATGAATAAATTGGGGTATCCATTGATGACTAACCTCTTCATTGATGGCTAGCTAGCCCAACCGGTCAATGAAGTAAAAGCCCAATAGAAATACAACATAACAAATTGATACCATCTTGTAACATATATAAATATCAACATTTTATCATAGAAGGTTGATATCATAGAATGATGATAACTTAATTATTTTTTCATTATAAATTACTTTTAAATTTGGGTTTATCAACTTTTTTAAAATATGTTTTTACAAATCACCTTTTATATTTTACAATAAAACTAATTTACATGATATAAACTATAAAATTGAATCACCCTAACTTTGACTACTTCAAAGGGTTTATTGTTGGTTTTCTTAATGAAATGTGAACATAGTACTAGTGTATTGATTATTATGCTGATTTTTCATTTAATTTTTCTTAGATTATGTCAACTCTATGAGAGAATCACTCTATCCACCTCGAAAGTTCTACCATAAGGCCTGTAACGGATGATGAGGAAGTTGACGAAGTTTCATCTCAAATGGTTAAAAATGAGTTCAAGCGATGAAAGACTTCAAATGTTAGGAGTATTGTAAGTGAAGTCATAAAGAAATGTACCACATTTGTGAAATGTAATTATTGTAGGGTTCAAATATCTTAGCAATCAAGGATATAACGGCAAAGATGATTATGGTAAAGATGAGTACCCCTTCATGGTGGCCGGTTGAACACAAGTTGTTTATATCTCATTATAAGATGATTAACCTGAAGTATGAGCCTTTTGGTTCTCTTGTTATTAGAGATCGTGCAATGAAGTTGTATACGGAAGAAAAGGCTAAGATGTGTACCACTGAGCATTTTGTAGACTCGGATTGGAAGTTGCATAACCGCATGCTAAACTTTTGTTTGTTGGCTACACCCACACTGGCATTGCAATAGTAGACAAGATATATAAATGTTTTGACTGAACGGGGAATAGAGAACAAGATTTCTACCGTTACATTCATAAGTTGAAAATTAGTTGGAATGAGCACAAATGATGTGGTCCAATGTGGACGAGTATAGGGATGAATTTGATGATTGAATCAAAACAATATGTGAAAGTATGTTATCAAGAAAGGAGTTGGACATTTATCTTGAAGAATGTGTATTATTTGGTGGAGGTGAAAAATTTGATGCTTTGGCTTGGTGAAAATCAAATGTTTTGAAGTTTTCACCATTATAAAACATGACTCGAGACATTATTTCAATTTCGGTAATTACGGTACCTTATGAATTGACCTTTAGTGTCGGACATATAGTTATTAATGATGATCGATGTGCTTTAGGTGATGATACAATTGAAGGGCTTCTTTGTTCATCAAATTGCTTTCAATTTGTATGTCTGATGTAATTTAGAATCACGTTATTTGATATTGTTAGTATATATCCACTAAATATGAATGTTTTTCTCGATGTAGGTAAGCAAGTGAGAATGCATGTATTATAACCATAATTTTTCTCATACAATCCAAAATGCTCATGTTATTGGGTTGTATAATTTATATGAACTTGTTTTATAATTATGTACCATACTTTATATTTGTCTAAAATAGATAGGGTTATAGGGTTATGGGCAAATATATATATATATATATATATATATATATATATATATATATATATATATATATATATATATATATTCATAGAAATAAAGAGACATTTTTTCAAATTTCAATAAAGCTCCCCTTTTTATCCGTTTGAAGAACAGAACACAAAAAGCCAAACACCAATTCTCATGCTTCAACTGTTACCTTCTTCATCAGTCAACAGACTCAACACAAACAAACAAAAGCTGTAGCCTTACAGAGGTTGAGCACTGACACATCCTCTCTTTCTCGATCATCTCCCACACCATACCCACAAAAACACAACGAAATCAAACCCACAACACCAAACTACTAAAACAAACTTCAAATTTCTTCTGTCTAATCAACATTCATCAATTTTTGCGACAGTAAGGCCTTGGAGGCTCGAATGCGAAAGGTCCCACATCGAAAAGAGCGTAAGTTATGTTATTAGTCTTCCCTGGTTTGAAGAGTAGTGCGCCGGAAACACCGTCGTTGAGGTTTGTTGGGTGGATGCAGCTGGTTTTGACTGGTGGCTCCGCTAGGTACACGTGGCACTTCCGGGATCCGTACGAGGTTACTGTCTTTGGAGCTTCCATGAAGAAATAGCCGTTTTTGTCGGTTGTTGCCGTCTTCTTGGTGGTGTAGACTGTGTTTTTGCATTTCAACACAACACTTGCTCCTGTACAGAGTTTACCGTTAACATTTTGATTTAGTTTTGATTTAGAATAAACTTAAACGTACCGGCGAGGGGCTTAGCGGAAAGGAGAGTGTCAACGCCGAAGTAAGTGCAGTTTTTGCAGTACACAACGCCTTGTACGGCCACTGCTTTTCTGGGAAGAGGGTGGTACGCCGGTGGGTAAGTCGTCGACGGGGGTTTAGCTGGGAGGTGGACCGGGGTTTTCAAGGGTGGGTGAGTCAGATGGGTTGGAGGGTGAACCGGCGATTCAACAGGAGGGTAGTAAGCCGGGGAAGAGACGGGTGCTTGTGAGTGGTGGTGGTGGTGGCGGTGGTGGTAGGACGGTGGCTCGGAGGGAGAGTTGGGGAGAGTGGGGTAGTGGGGGGAAGAGGAGGCGAGCAAGAAGTGAGAGAGAAGTAAGAAAAGTTTTGACTGTGAAAGTAAACCCATTTTGAAGCTTTGGAGTAGAAACCCACATCGACTGCCTTATATATACAGGTTGAAGTATTTAACCCTAACTTCCACAAAGTTACCACTTGAAATGATATTATACAAAATTACCCATAACTTGCAGAAATTACCCATTATGTCACTTTGATAAAAATTACCCGTTATGTTGTCGTTTTTGGAGCTCGAAGCCCACTAAATTCAACCCATCCTAGTACGAGGAATACCGCCCAGTAGGATGAGACGACTTACTCGAGCTCGTTCACTTTCTAAACGAGTAAAGGTTGAACACATTTTAAAGCTCGAAAAATTTTTAGGCTCGGCTCGTTCGGGTAAAGCTCGGCTCGTTTGACCAAAATAACACTATAGGAACATTATTTTAGTCAAGCTACTCGGGCTCGGCTCGAGCTCGTTCACTTTCTAAACGAGTCAAGTTTGAGTACATTTTAAAGCTCGTATAAATTTTAGGCTCGGAGTCAGGAAACCGGACCCGGATCGGGTCAAGTATCTCAATCTCTTTTTAGCTAATCCCCGAAGTCAGGAAACCGGACCCGGATCGGACCTGCTCTGATACCATGTTACTTTTTCTTATATCCGTCCCGGAACCAAATGACGCGGAGGGCGCACGTCCGGTCATCCACACATACAAGCACACGGGGTCCATCCTAAAACTAATTGGCAATAAGAGGAGTAGCCCTAGTGCTTATATATTAGGTTCACACAATATCGTATTGTCGATGTGGGACTTTCCCTACATCTCCAACAGTTTATGAAGTGTCGTTGTACTTATGAGATTTCGATTTCGAATTTGACTATTTTGATAAGGTTATGATTTGTTGAACTATGACCACGTGCATGTGATTTCCGTGTCGGTGGTTCCCGTGTCCATGCAAATAGTAAACTTGTTTTTTTTAGAGAAGATTGGTGAAAGAAGGTATTTTTTGTATCTTAGATACAAACTAGGCACCCTAATTTTAACAATAAAAAATAAAGATAAATGAGTTGGATAATCATTAAAAGAGGAAAGATTTGAAGAATCTTCTCTCTCCTATTAATAATCAATTAAATTTTATAATTTGTTATATCGGGCAACTAAATATTCTTATTTCTCTTATTAATTATAATAAGTAAAAGGTAGGATTCGAACTCTGGACGAGCCACCCACCCTTATACCAGTTTGACTAATTAAACTTTGTGTATTATTTTGATGATACACAATTTCAATTACACAATATTTATACATAATTTCAAATACACAATATTAATAAATAAAAGACTTGTGTAACCAAAACCTTGTGTACGAAATACCTTTCGCTGAAATTTTTTTCCTGAATAATATGTAGGTACATTATGTATACTCGAGTCATTTTATATCGCTCGAGTATTTCGTACACAAGGTTTTTGGTTACACAAGTCTTTTATTTGTTAACATTATGTATTTGAAATTATGTATCACTATTGTGTAATTAAAATTGTGTATGCTCGAGTATTTCGTACACAAGGTTTTTTGTTACCCAAGTCTTTCATTTTATTAACATTATGTAGTTGAAATTATGTATCACTAGTGTAATTGAAATTGTGTATTAATATTGTGTATCATCAAAAGAATATACAAAGTTTAATTAGTCCAATTGGTATAAGGGTGGGAGAGAGAGAATATAAGGAGAGATTCTAGGAAAATTTTAATTACTATTTCCTATTTTAACATATCAGCAAATCCGTTTACATTATTAATTAGGAATCTTTTATTTAATATAGGAGAGAGAATATCTCCAAATTAGGTAATATCTGTTATTGTTTTCTAATTAATCTTTTTCTACATAATTTTAAGTGCCTACTTTGTATACACATTACAAAACATACCTACTATATACACAAAAATACGTTATGTACCTACTTAACCACTCACCCTTTTTTTTATTAGGTGACAACTCAGAGTATATATATATAGAGTGTTTAGGGTAAGTAGGTAGTTTATGTATCTTGGTGTATAAAGTAGGCACTTTTTGTTTTCAATTAACAAACTAGACACCCTATTTTATGTAGAAAAAGATAAATTGATAAATATTAATTGATATTGCCATAAATGCTAATATTCTATCTCCTTAAATATGTAACGGATTTGGCAAATTAAAATAATTGATAAACTAAATTATTACGTCAAATTAGGAAAGAAATTATAACAGCTCCTACAATAACTCCTCACATAAATACAACAATCTTTCATTATTCTTTTTCGTCTACCTTTCTAATCTCCATTTTTTCGATTTTAAAAAACTCGAATATCGTCAATGGAGGTTTGCTCTTTAATTAATTATTTATTTATCATAATTAAAGAAATATGTTGCTATTAATTTCGTGGTTATGTACATATGCTGATACATAATTTTTGTGACTTTCTACATAACGATTACGTTTATGTAGTACAATTGTATGTCATTTTGGCAATGTTTGGTTACACAAATTCGTCATTTACAGAATGTTTGGTTATACAAGTATTTTATGTATTAACATTGTGTATTTGAAATTGTGTAATTGAAATTGTGTAATAGAATATGTATGTCCAATGCATTTTATGTAACTGATATGTGTGTATTATGTATTAACATTGTGTAATTAAAATTGTGTACGGACATTGTGTAATTGAAATTATGTATAAAAATTGTGTATTAAATATTGTGTATCGGGAAAAGAATACACGATATTTGATTAGCCTAACTGATATAAGGGCGGGGTGGAGCAACTCGTCCAGAGTTCAATAGTGTGCCTAGATAGTATGGGGGATAATAGATAGCATACTGTGTATATATATCTCACATTTTCTTCATTCAATAATTAATTATTCATATTCCTTGATCTCAGCTATCGTATTTGACATGTGAACATCTTCTTCATTCAATACGTTCAATGTATCCGCTGTATACTGAAAAATTATTAATTTATCCATACAAAATATACGCTCTCTTTTACTGTCTTCAACAACTGCTTTCAACTGCTTCATGAACGACGGTTCTCCGGCCCAAGTGCCACCTAACATGATCCGACCACCACCACAACCACCAGAAGTGGAGATGGAGGTTCCTAGCACACCTCCTACGGGTACAAATGATATAAATATGGATGTTGAGCAGCAATGTTCTAAGTCTGTTGAGGGTTCTGCAACAGTGTGTAGTCCTGCACCTACTGGGACAGATGTTGCTACGGAGTCCATTACGTCTGAACAACCGCCTGTGCCTACTACTGGAATAGAGGTCACTCCACCAAAACAAACCTGGAAGGAAGTAGCTACTAGTGGTGGAGGTTTAGGGCAACAACGGACTATTTTGGACAAAGATTTTATGCAAGGTAAAATTAGCCTTGTTTATCCTGAGGGAGAGGATGGGGACCCTTTTGTTCTGCTTGATGGTGAGGTTGAAGCTGCCTTGAATAAGGTTTGGGAAAGATCCATTGTATTTAAGGTTATTGGGTTCCCCATTGCTTTTCTTGTTATGGAGAGAAGGGTTAGGGATATGTGGAAATATGGTAGCTCTATGCAAATTGTTGATTTATCCAATGGTTACTTCATGGCTAGATTTGATAATGAGGCAGACCTTCTCTCTATCCTTACAGGGGGTCCTTGGGCAGTCTTTGGACGATGCTTGTCTCTCAGGAGATGGACCCCGTCCTTTCGACCATCTATGGAGATTGCTTCGGCACCGGTCTGGGTCCGTATTAAAGATCTACCCATTCAATATTACGAGGAAACTGTGTTATGGCGTATGGCTTCTGGGTTAGGGGTTCCTATTGTAGTTGACCCTAAAACGCTATACTCGAATAGAGGTCGATTTGCTAGAGTTTGTGTCGAAATCGAGCTGGCAAAACCGTTAAAGAAAACGATCTCTATTAGTGGTTATAAGTGTGTACTGGAATATGAAGGGCTTCAAACGGTGTGTTTTCGATGCGGAATTTATGGGCACTTGGCTCCTAATTGTATGTTTCAATCTGGTGGTAGTAAAGCTGCTCCTGTGGTCATGCCTAAGGACAATCATGAAAAGGTTACTCCGAATTTGATTTCGGATGCTACATGCTCTAAAGTAACGGATCATAATCAAGAGCCACAAGGGTATGGCCCTTGGATGCTAGTGACTAAGAAGGGAGCCCATTCCAAAGGTAAATCTAGATCACATAACAGTGTCCTACCTGGCATCACAATTTCAAGAAGGTCATCTGGACCTACGGTAACTCCTCGCACTGGGATATAGGCTTATAGCAGTGGTTCACGAAAAGGTAAAGAAAAGATTGATGAAGTAACAGATGGTATTGCAGGCTCGACATCATCAGTTGCGAGAGTTGTTGTTATTCGAGGAAAAGATAAGATTGAAGAGTCTGTAACAGATGTTAGATTCACTGCTACAACTTCACAGAATAAGCCGAAAGCGAAAGATTTGCACAGTAATACTGTGGAGGGGTCGAGTACAGATGGGAAGAGTAAGGAAGTTCGTAATAAGAAAAGAAATAAGTTGCGTGCCCTAGCTCTTAAAAAAGTTTTTTCAGTTCAAACTACGTCCATCATGGCGCCGGATGCTTTAATTGTGGGTAAACGTCAAAGACAGGATTTGGATTTGCCTTCAGTTGCGATTGATGATCCACTTCCCGTTCCTCAAGTTATGGGTACTGATATGGAAAGCACTCCGACACAGGTTACTGATGTCCCAGAGAGTCTCACACAGCCAGCTAGTGTGGACGTGGATATGAGCGCTACTGTCGTTATCGATAGGCATGCATGATTGATTACGTGGATCTTATTTGTCCATTCCAATGAATTGCTTATTCTGGAATGTTTGCGGAGCTCGTAAGAATGGGTTCCGTAGGGCTATTAAATATCTTTGTAAGCATCATAAGATAGATATCCTTGATGTTTTAGAACCGAAGATTTCAGGATCCGAAGCTCAACGTGTGTGTGATCGGATGTTGTTTACGGGTTGTGTTCGTGTGGAAGCTACGGGATTTCAAGGGGGAATTTGGCTATTATGGTATGATGACCTCATCCAGCTTTCTATTATCCATACGGATGATAACTTTGTGCATGTTTCTATCTCTCGAGGGTTACAAAAGTTTCATCTTTTTGTGGTTTACGCTCCTCCGACGGTGAACCGGAGAAAGGACTTTTGGAATCGCTTGGATTTAGAGGTTGTAAATGTGGATGGCCCTTGTTTAATAGGTGGTGATTTCAATTGTATTCTTTCGTTGGACGAAAGGGAGGGTGGTGTCAGTGGCTTACATAAAGATTCTCATATATTCCAATCTTTTATCTATTCTCATGGTTTGATTGACGTGGGCTTCACGGGTTCAGCATTTACTTGGAGTAGGGGTTCGGAACCGAATCGCGTTACTTCCAAGCGCTTGGATCGGCTATTGATGAATAAGGAGGCTAGATTGGAATGGCCTGATGCTTCAGTTCGACACTTGCCACGTTACTCTTCCGATCATTCACCCTTGTTGTTTTGTTTTGAATCTCCTAAAATCTTACGATGTAAACGACGACCTTTTCGGATGGAAGCGGCATGGTTAACTCATTCCGAGTTTGTGCCGTTGGTTGAACGGTTTTGGTCTTCTCATGACGAGGTATGTCCTTCTCTTGCTAGTCTTAAATTTAAACTAATCCGTTGGAATCGTCGTGTTTTTGGTAATGTATTTCGCAGGAAACAGGAAATCATGGACCAAATTAGTAAGGTTCAAAGTGACCCTACTTTTGCTAACTCTTCACAACTCCTAGATTTAAATTCAAAATTGATTACTGAGTTGGAGGTCATGTTAGAGAGGGAGGAACTTATTTGGCTGCAAAAATCACGTGAAAGTTGGTTGATAGATGGTGACCGTAATACTTCTTTCTTTCATTTATCAACTATTATTAAAAGACGGCGGAATAGAATTGAAGGGCTAATTCTGGATGACGGTAATTGGGAAACGGATGATGAGAAATTGGAAGCACATGCGACAGAGTGGTTTCGGTTGATGTATACATCTTCAGACATAGGAGGTGTTGACTGGAGTAGTGTGGACTATACCTATCCGGTTATTGATTCTGTTGATTGGAATAGATTGCAACTGGAACCGAATGGCAATGAAGTTTGGAAGGCGGTCAAATCTATGGGAAAGTATAAAGCTCCGGGTTTAGATGGATTCCAACCTTTGTTTTATCAACGTTGTTGGAATATTGTGGGAAGTTCAGTTGTTGCTGCGGTCCGTAAATTTTTTGCAACTTCACGTCTTCCAGAGGGCCTTAATGATACTCTTCTCTGTTTAGTTGCTAAAGTTGGATCTCCGGAGAGAATGGCTCAATTTCGGCCTATCGCCTTATGTAATGTCCTTTACAAAATTATTACTAAGGTTTTAGTGCAACGTATGCAAGGAGTTATGGGTGATCTTGTGGGACCTACACAGGGAAGTTTTATTCCGGGTAGGCTTATTCAGGATAATATTATCCTTATGCAGGAGATTATTCATTCAGCTCAGCGTAAGAGAGTGGGACGAAAATGGATGATTATGAAAATTGATCTTGAAAAAGCTTATGATCGGCTAAGTTGGAGTTTTGTGATCGATTCTCTAAGATGGGCTGGTTTCCCGGAAAATTGGATTGCTATGATACATGAATGTATTTCAACTCCCCGAATGCATGTACAATGGAATGGTGAGGTTGCTACTCAGTTTATTCCTGAAAAGGGATTACGGCAAGGTGATCCGTTATCTCCTTATCTTTTTGTGCTTTGCCTAGAGCGATTAAGTCATCTTATTCAACAAGCTGTTGCTAGTGGGGATTGGCGTCCTATCCGGTTATCTAGAAATGGACCACCGTTGTCTCATATGTTCTTTGCCGATGATATATCTTTGTTTGCTGAGGCTTCATGTGCTCAAGTGAGAGTGGTTATGAACATCATTGATAGTTTTTGTAGAGCTTCTGGAGAAACTATTAATATTGCAAAATCAAGTGTCCATGTATCTCCTAATGTTAACGATGATTTAAAACTTCGTATTCATCAGTTAAGTGGAGTGGCCGTTAAATCAGATTTTGGAAGATATCTTGGGATGCCTATTCTACAGGGAAGGGCCAAGGGATTGGATTTTGAGTTTATTTTGGAAAAGATGTCAGCTAAGCTTAGTGGATGGAAGCGACGGATTCTAAGTTTTGCGGGAAGGGTTACTCTCACACGGTCTGTTCTGATGACAATACCTCAATATACTATGTCAACTATTATTATTCCGGCAAGTGTTGCTAAGCGAATTGATAAATGTTGTCGAGATTTTATTTGGGGTAGTTCTTCTGAAAAGAAACGCATGCATATGGTCAATTGGAATGATGTGTGCAAACCAAAGGTAAATGGTGGTTTAGGGATTACTAAGGCATCGGTTTTAAACCTTGCGTTTGCTGGGAAGATTGCTTGGAGATTTTTGACAGAATCAGGACCATTGTGGATCAATGTCTTTAAAGCGTTGTATACTAACCGTTCGAGATTACTTCATACGAGACATTCCTTCGGCTGGAGAGCTGTTCTTAAAGGGTTATACATGGTGATTGCTCCTCATTCGAAAATGATTATTGGTGATGGCCTTCACACGAGTTTTTGGCTGGATAGCTGGGTTATGCCTAGCCCTCTGCGGTATGTTGCTAATCGCACGATTACTGCTGGTGAAGAAGGGTTGCTTGTTCGTGAATTGTGGGATGATGTTAGCGGCTGGCGTTGGGCTGATATTGAAGGGGCGTTAGCAACTGAGTATTGTCAGGCTATAGCTTCGATATGTATCGATATGTCCAAGCGTGACGAGCTTTCATGGCCGTTTTCTCAATCAGGTGCTTACACTATTGCATCTGGCTATTGGGTTTTATCCCACGCCATTGATTTCCAATCTAGCGACCGTGAAGTTTTTCGGCGTATTTGGAGGTTGAAGATTCAGGAAAGAGGCAGAATCTTTTTGTGGAAGATATTATGTGGGGGCGTTCTAACTAATAGGGAGAGATTTCGGCGGCATCTTTCGGTTGATGATTCTTGTACGATATGTGCTGGAACGCCAGAAGATCTCCTACATTTATTTAGAGATTGTCCAATGGTGAAGAAGATGTGGAACGATCTCAACGCAGCAAGGATGTATCCGGGTTTCTTTGAGCAACCATTTAATACTTGGATTAGAGGTAATGTTTTCAACAATATTGTTTACGATTCAAGTTATGTGTGGTGTGATATTTTTGCAGAAGGCCTGTGGTGTCTATGGAAATGGAGGAATCGTTTGGTGTTCGATGAGATCGTTGTACCGAATAAGCATTCTTTTGTAGTACAACAAATAAAGGATTACTATACAACTCGGAAGCGGAGATTAAATGAAGTTGGATTGAAGAGGACGGAGGCTTCATTGCCAATTTTTATTTCATGGATTCCCCCACCTCGAGATTGGATGAAAATTAATACAGATGGTGGAGTGAAGACAAGTGGAGCAGCAGCAGCTGGGTGTGTCATTCGTGATCATGAAGGTGGGTGGCATCGGGGTGGCGTCCATAATATTGGAACATGCACAGTTCCAGTTGCGGAATTGTGGGGTGTTGCCCAAGGGCTTAAATTAGCTTGGGAATCTGGGTATCGACAGGTTATTCTCGAAACAGATTCTCAGCTAGTTACTATTCTCCTTGGAAAAAATCTACCTCGGTGTCATCCTCTTTCTAGCCTGGTCCATTTATGCCAAGGCTTTATTCAAAGAGCTTGGTCAATCCAAGTTCGTCACATTTACCGTCAAGGTAATAGTGTAGCTGATTTTCTAGCTTCGTTAGCTTTTTCTTTCGAACCTGGATTTCATGTATTGTGTGACCCTCCGGAGGGTGTTTTAGTTTTCTTGTTAAATGATGTGAGGGGCAAGGCTATCCCCCGTATGCTGAATAATTAGCCACTATTTTTATTTATAAAAAGCGCGACTAGATGCGCGGAGACCACTGACTCTCCTTCTTACCAAAAAAAAAAAAAATGTATCCGCTGTATACTCTGAAATCTGTACGTATTCACAATGCCGAATATTTAGTTTCGATTAATTCGCAACCGAATAAAACGTCTAACTTCATCAACAAGCATGGAAGCCTCTGGCAACTCCGGTACAACGTAAAACCCGTGAAACATATTCGGATACTCCACAACCCGTACCTCTTTACCCGACCCGACTAACCAATCCCCATACTTTCTCTGCCAATCTTGCAACAAATCCAAACCCCCTACAAACACCAGAGTCGGTGGATACTCAATGCCCGCCAAATCAACTCCGGATTCGGATATGTTAACCGCCGGGTGGTTACGATCCGACCCGATTGGCAAAAAAGCCTTCCAGAATAAATCAGAGGTTTTCAGGTTCAACGCCAAACTTATATCGTTCCCAAACCGGAGCTCCGATTCTGTCCTGTCTTCCCCGCCGAAAAACGGCTGGATCGATACAATCCCCTGGATCCGGATCCTCTTGAACCCGTATCCCGAGACCCGAACAGCGACATGATGGGAAAGATTTCCGCCAGCACTGTCACCAGCGAGAAAGCATTTACTAAGATCACCAACGCCCATGTCATTCTCATCGACGTGCTGAAGCACGTCGAATCCATCGTCATACTGAGAAGGACAACGAGCCTCCGGCGAGAGACGGTAATTAACAGAAATAACAACCGCGGGAAGTTTTCCGGCGAGTCTCCGGCAGAAGTCGTCGTAAACCATGGTTTTTGGGGAGAAGAAAGCGAAACCTCCGCCATGAAAATAAATAATCACTGGAAGTTGAGCTTGTGAGGAGCAGTCAATGGGGAAGTAGATCCGGAACCAGAGATTACGAGCTGGGTCAACAGTGTAGTCTAATGAAACGACGCCGTTTCGTGGGTTGGAGCTTGGGAAGAGAAAGAGTGCACAGTAGTCTAGAAAGTTGTGGAGATGGCGGTTAACGGTAGCGTCTTGCCGGAAAAGAATGTAGTTGAGGAACGAAACGGCGTAGTTTCGGATTCGGATCTTTAACGGAAAATTATGAGTTTCTTCCATGAGAGATATTTGGTTGTAAAATGCGGTTTGTGTATGCTATGAAGTATACATATATGGTTCCGATGAGAACGAAACGGTGTTAATAATTTAAACCAGATTTACGGCTAAATTTATGCCGGTTATATATATATATATATATATATATATATATATATATATATATATATATAGAGATAGAGTATATATCCTATGAGAACACTCTAACGTGAGAACATAAGAACAGATTCGTAATTATTATTAGTTTTGTTACGAATGTGCCATATCGTTTAATGTATTATTCGTAGTTATTGTTGGTTGATTGAATTATTCGTAGTTATTGTTGAATTCCTAATTATTATTATTCGTAGTTATTATTATTTTTGATATCTACTCTAAATCTCAACCCTTAATACTCACATCCAACCGTGTACAATTGTTCTCATGTTCTCACGTTAGGGGTGTTCTCATGGGAACCACGCCCTATATATATATATATATATATATATATATATATATATATATATATATATATATATATATATATATATATATATATATATATATATATGACTATACCGCCAAATAGAGTCAGGTTTGACGAATATTTCTTCCATTAATAGCACGATTTTTTCCGCTTTAATATTGCTTAATCTCAGTCATCTATTTAACGATATAACGGATACAATTTGTTTTCGTTTTACATGGTAAGATATGATTACATGAGAGCCAACTTATATATATTATATACTTTTAAGGATTTAACTAAAATAATTATATTTATGAAATTTCCTAATTAATTAACACTTATTATTTATTTTAAAAAACTTAGTTATCAATTAAATATATAAATTAAAAGTTAAACAATTAGCTATATAGTTAAACAATTTTGAATACAGAAAATACATATTTAAATGATTATAATATGATTAAATTATTTTATTTTTAATTAAATAAATATATATTATATTTAAACAATTATTTTTAATTTAATAGTTGTGAATTCTTTTAAATTTTGACCTTAAACCTCTTTTCACTTAAACTTGGTCTTATATATTAGATTATTATACTTTTACCCTCGTTTGGTTAGAATTTCGAAAACGGAAACGAAATGGAAATGAATGCAGTTCATATACTTACCTTATTCATGAATATTTTTGGAAATCATTTCTTGTGGTTGCATGTAAAATGTAGTTGTTTTCCCAATTTGTTGCCCTACAAGGTATCAACAATAATCAAATTTTACTACAATTACTTAAAACCATAAGAAATGATTCCATAAAATTTCACGAATAATAGTATACATATGAACTAAATTCGTTTCCATTACGTTTCAGTTTCCGGAGTTGGAACCAAATGGACCCTTAGTGTTGATTCTTTAGAAAAGTGAAATAAAAACAAACCTCTAATATATATTAGTTTGTTATATTTTGAAAATAACTTTTGACGATTTTATATATATTAGATTGTTATATTTTTTTTAAATAATTTTTAATTATTTTAAAGTGTCCATATTTGGTGAAGGCGACCAACTAAAGGGGCAATGCACGGTTACTTTGTTGGACCACTTGATGACCTGTATAATATAATGAATAATTTGGCCAATAATATAAGAGGTCAATAATGCACCACCAAGTGTCAATTGGTCCATTATTTAATCAAATCGTACCATATTTTATAAATTCACATGCATATATGGTTGGTTCACTTAATGCATTTGACCTACTAACTAAACTTATGGGATTGCATATCCATTACATTTATTATTTTTTTACATATTTATAGTATATATTATATATGATTATGTCCTTTATGCTAATGTATATTTTCCGTCCTTATTTTCAGCTTAATATCTCACTAATCAAAGATAAATATTTTCCACAATGAGGAGGGTAGTGTTCAGGTTCGGTTTATAATTAGGGTAGGACCGTGCGGCTGAACGTATAGCTGACAATTGTCTATTTTATTTTTTTTTCAAAGACGAGTGAAAGTAATAGTTCAAAACTTATTAAGAGATAATTCAAAATGCAAAATTCATTCGTTTCTGAAAAAAAAATTCAATCATTTTTTAGAAGAAAAGAATATATATATATATATAATTTTTTTTAGACACATGTCAGCTCTACGTTCAGCCGCACAGTCCTACCCGAAAATATAAACCGCACCTGAACAGTCCTCCAATGAGGATATATATTGATATTGATTTGTTTCAAGTACGTCCAACAACATAAATTAGACCAAGAACGATCCTTTATTGATCTTTTACCTTTTATCGTCACAATCTTTGCTTTGTTCTTCGTTATTTCATACTACCTTCCTCCCTTATAATAAATATTATATAGTTAAAGATCCTTATAATGGATATTATACGGTTAAAAGATTGTGGGACGGCATTAAAAGATTGTGTTCACATTTTAAACTATATATTTCCATCTTAGTCTCATTTAGGTCATTCTCTCGACTAATTCATCAAAATTCAACACTAATCCAAAATAAAATCCACATCATTCATGAATTTGAGTTTGTAGGAGGAAGATGTGTTATTCGAGTGAAGAGGTAGAACCTCAATTTTGTTTAGGGAGGAAGATGTGTTATTCGAGTTTTGAATTTGATGATTTTGGTAGAAAATACATGTTTTAAATGTTGCAATACCTTTTGAGGTGATTTTTTTGAGTTGTTTTATCATTTCCTTTGATTATGTCATTGCTTGATTTGGTTATTGATGAATGTGACTCATTGACTTATCAAAATCATTATTGCTTGTAATGGGTTGCATATAGTACATTGTTTAGGATTTTACTACATAATAAATTGTGCTTACAATACTATTTTGAGTTGAATGTGTTGGGAAACCTATCACTTTCGTGTTGATAGAATTAGAATATGGACTAATTAAGTCAATGACTTAATTGATACAAACTCACCTATATTTTGTGGAGAAGGAATTCTACGAGATTTTGTGTGGGTATTCTCACAACTTGCTTAGTTTGCTTGAACTCTCAAATTTTTGGATGATGGAAATTTACAACTTCTCCATCTATTTATAGTGGGAGGTGATCATCTTCCTACACAATAATCTAGAAAGATATTTCACAAGAGAATTCTATAATCACACAAATTTTTAGGAGATATTTTAGAAGAAAATTTTAGATTTGTTTTAGACAATCTTATACACATCATTCTTATCTTTTCTATTCTTCTTTAGATTATTATCCACAATGAACTCTTCATAATTGGATCTTAACCTAATGGACTTGTATTCAATTAGCTGGATAACCCAATTATTGAATGGGCTTGATTAAGGAGGGACCAACAGAATGTATGCCGAAATATTGAATATTTGGCGTCATTTATCCGAGGTTGATTATATCATCTAGTTTTAGTCATTGTAAGGTTTTATGGCCAACGTTGTCATGTTAGTAATTGTCATTGCTCCGAGGTTCATTACACCATACAACTCTGTTCTCGTAAAAAAAAATAAAACTATTTAATATAGATTAAACTCATCATCAAGTATCAAGTTTGATCTCTATATCCACTCCGTTAAGAGAGTTTTCGAGGTCGAAATTGAAGAGACCTTAAAAGCCCATTTTTCGACCCAAAAAGTGGCCCCAATAATTTCTCATATTGAACTCAATTCCTTAACAAACAAACATAGATATGTAACACCTCTCCTTCAACCTATAGGTATGGAATCATATGGAATTTCCCTAAATTTGCCTTTTAATTTGTATCACCTCTTTTGTCTCATTTTCTTTGCTTGCCTTTAATTTGTTTCTCATATTGATCTCAATTTAGTATATTTTCATAAACGATAGACTTTATATATTTTTGCCACTAAAATATTTTTTCTATATATTATATATAAGAAACAAACATATAACATGATATTAAAAAGAAATTATACTTTGCGTTCTTTATTATTCTTTGGCATATGACCTATTTTGTTGGATTTAATGAATGTAATCAACAATGGTCCGCTATTAGGATCGACTTCCTCATATTGTAATTAAATGTGTATTCGTGATTCATGCATTTGAGTTATCCATTCTTGACTCCTTGTAAATAATATGTTGTAATATAATGTCTATCCACGTTTTTTCTTGTATGTTAGCTGACAGTTTGGACAAAATTCTCAGTCTTGTATCTCTATAATCTCAAATGTTATCGGTTCGTTACATAGACCAAACGATACAAACTTTATGTATTCATGACGATATAGAACAACGTACAAGTTATTATTTTGCATATTCATTTTTGGAGTCTCCAACAATTACATATTCGATTTGACCTCTTAACCAATACGTAAATATATGTTTCATGCTTGATTGAGCAATAACAATAAGATTCTCCGTTATCATGCTAAACATGTTTCGAGAAACACTCGGAATTCAATCCATCAAAGATTCTTAAAATTTATACAAAGACTTTCTTAGTATTTTTGCTGAGATATATGGCGCAAATACTATGTACTTTTCATTTACTCTTTGATCATTCAAAATGATATTTACAAAAGGGAATGACATTATATTTAAGGTAATTTCCATGGCTCAAAACTGTAAAGACAGATTTTTGGTAGAGTAATATAATATCATGCAATGAACGTACGGATAAAATAGTAAAATTTTTTGCGGTGAGCGTGGATCAAACACGCGTCCTTCAGATCTTCAGTCTGACGCTCTCCCAACTGAGCTATCCCCGCTTGATGTAAACTTCTGCACCAAACCAAATTTGAAAAATAGTTTGCGTAGAACTTATTTATATTTTTTCTGAAACATTTTGAGTCAGTCAATGACTTAGGTAAATTTCTGTTGTTTAAAAGGAGGTTAATGTTTGTGCATATAATATATATATAACTACAAACGAACCATGACAATCATCTAACAACGCCCATTCGATAGAAAGAGGGCTAGCAAGAAAATGAAAACCTAAATAAGGCAAAATTAGCAAACCAGTCTCTAACCCAGAGTACCATGCTAGAAAGGGATGAGACGAGCTCACTTCTTTCTCAATAAGAGCACAAACCAGCTGCGAGTCCATCTCCACCCTAATACGGCAATAGCCTCTCGACCAAGCCATCTCCAATCAATGACTTAATGGCAGTGTAACTGACATTTACAAAGTTTAATCCATGTAAATAAGTATGAGATAAGCGTTGCGCACAATATACTCTCTTCTTGACCCTGAGAATGTTTAAATTCCATTTCTGAGTTCTAAGCTAAATGGCTAATAAAAGTACAACAAACTTTTTTTATGGTAGAAATTACAACAACTCTTCCAACATACTACTCCCTTTGATAATATGAGAAGCTTGGCCTAACCACAGGACGGCAAAGCTCTGCGCCAATTCAGTATAACAAGAGTAGCAGCAGCATGAGCAAGGGCCCCACCAACAACAAACACGTGGAAAATCTGATGACTATGGCCAGCTAAGTCAAAAGCCCCGGGTCTCCATCTTTCAGGCACTCTACTTACGTAGAACCCAGCCCCAATAGCATACAGCAAACCCATGAGGATTTCGTATCCGAATGCGACGAATATCTGTGGGTGTGCCCAATGGATGGCAACAGCATGAGCAGCAGGGATTACACCAGAGAAGCCCATGGCGAGGAAGATGGATGCTCTAAGGGAGCGAAAGCGTGGGGCAGAGAGTGCAGGGGCGAGTAAGGTGGCTATTACAAGTGCACCGGCTAATGAGATGGTTGTGAGGTAGAGTATGCGCCAATGGAGGTGACAGTAGAAGGCGTAGTAGATGGGCGCGAAGAAGGAGGAGACGATCATTAGGGAGATTCCTGTGTAGTCGAGTCGCCAGAAGAAGAGGTTGTAGGTATGGGAATGGCAAGATAGGAGGTGGGAGATGGAGCTGAATATTAGACAACTCATTGCTCCTCCTAGAAACACTAACCATGGCCATTGTGGGATGGTTTCGGATCCAACGGATATGAATTCGGCTAATGGAGATGTGTTTGAGGCTAAGTATTTCCTCTCCGCATCCTGCAAAATTCAGGATTAAAGATGTGTACAGAAAACATGACAGAATGGTAGTTTTTTGGTGTGAACATGACAGAATGGTAGTTAGAATTACTCAATGTTGATCCAATCAAATAGCCATTATTTTATTAGGTAGTGGACGCAAACATATCTTTTGTATGATCTGTTACCAAGAAATTTGTACCAGAAAGATATTCGGTGCTGAATTATAAGCCGGCCATTCCCAATAGATCTTCAAATCTTTGCTTAACTACTGTATGCAATTCCCCATAACTTGTTCCTTTTCAATACAGTATTCATTAGAAAAATCCAAACAATACAGACCAAATTAGGTGCCAAAATCCATATAGAATATCTGCCAAAAAACCAAAATGAAAATAATTGTTTGATGACTTGTTCGTGTCGATCACAGACTCTTCGTCTACATCTAGTACAACGAATGAATGTAATTAAAAAGACAATTGCACATGGACCTGGTGTGTCCGATAGCTTTTAAAAGTTTTATAAAGTTGGCAACAAGCTAAAAAAACCCTATCAAGAAAAAGGAAATTGTTCATAGCTTCAGGTCATCTCGATAAGGAACTCTGCTATCTAAATTTAACATCAAACACCTGGCAGAACAATATAACATGGAGAGTAAAACAAGACCTTGACAATCTAGATACCGAAAGAAAACAAACAGAAACATGGAGGAAAGTCAGGGTAAAAGAGACGGGTGGTAGAGTATGAAAAGAAAGGAACTCACGGGAAATGCATTTGTTGAAGCGTTCAAGTTCATCAGGATCATTGTCAATGGCGTCACGCCTGTTTGCCAACTGGCCCCACACACAGCACAAAAATTAGTTTTAAAACTTTATCTATAGATTTTCCTATCTCTCTCAGATATTTTTATTTACCTATTGCAATCTGCGTACATCATTTTTAAATGATGAACGATTTACATCATTTACTTTTTTCTATCATAAGAAAAATGAAACTGAAAACAACAACTAAGATGAACTTGATTTGAATTTGGAGACTGTGAATCTTATAAAGACAAGAGAGAAGGGAGAGAAAACCTGAAAAGGCTCGAAAGCAGGATTTCAAGTTTCGTCTTCTCCATCGAGCTTGCCAGTGCTATAGCCGCGAACATAAAAAATCCAGCCAAATGCCTACATGAAAAGATTAAATCAAATTTAGAAGAAGATCGATTCGTTTGATTTTCATTAAGAGCGAATCCGAAGACAAACTGTTCAATGCGAACTGATGATGAAAATTAACAAGATAGGCTGAACGCGCGCGACTAATTAGGAAACATACAAGCACCAAAACAGAAAAACCGAAATGTAATCAACAGAATTGAAAAATGATAGCAATCATACGTCCAGACATTAAGCGTTTCATTGTGCAAAGAGAAGACGCTCAACAAGGCATCCTTCAAAGACCACTCGCAACGATAATAATCGCGAATGAACTCATTATCCTTGAGGTAATCCGGCAATGCGTCGAACTTTACTAGACACCTCTTCTTCTGCTTTCTGGCCACCGGCGGTTCCTCTTCTCCATCAGCGAGCGTTCTTGATCTATTTGTAAATCGCCGGCTCATAACCTTACCGGAATATTGATTCCTAAAACAGCTCAGTTCGCCGGTGATCCGTAACAGGAGATCTATCTTCCCGGCCGATCTTCTCTCACACACACAATTTGGCTGGGAATTTGACGGAGAGAGATAGAGAGACTTTCCACAGGAATCGCTGATAATGAAACTTTTTTATGAAAAGCGAAAGGCGAGCATTTGATCTATTAAATAGGGAGCTTGAGATCGGATGGTCCACGGTTCAGTGAGATTGGACAGGTGTAATGAAATAATTGGGCCTTGGAATTGACATCATTTAGTCTTTGATAGTCCGAAACGAAGACAATATCTGTTAGCGTGGACTCGCAGCTAGTGGATTACTTACCGTGACTTTTATCTTTCTTTCTTGGAGGAAATTACCGAAAACCACCCATTAAATAGGCCATATTGCAACTAACCACCCGCTCTATCACTATTTACTGGAAACCACCTGTTAAACATACTCCGTTACCAAAACACTACCACGTGTCAGTTTCCCGTCAAAAATCCGTCTTGTGGGCCCCACTTTATAATAAAATAACAATTTCTCTTATTTTTTTTACCTGTGTATTTTGAATGTTTCCCGTCATAGAGCGGGTGCTTTATGCTTAACTCACATACTTTAGTGAGATTAAAAGATCCATTTTTGTATCATTGATTATGCCGTTACGGTACAATGACATTTATGTAATCAGAACCAAGTTTTTCAAAAACTTACTCTACATTGCAGTGCTTTTTTTATTTTCCTTTCAATGAAGTGATGCTAGACATTATATTTAATAAATAAAAAGTATCAATTTTTAAAAAAATTAGAATTGTTTGAAATTAATAATAACTATTTACAAATATAAATATCATAGAATCAATAAAAATTATGTTTGTTTAGTCAATAAAATGAAATGTTATAGATATTTTTAACCCGTATTTTCCTTAACTTTTTTTTTTTTCCATTCTATTTATTTATCCATCATTCCAATGTAAATGATTTTTATAAGACTCTAAAATATGTTTGATACCGTAGTTAATAATTTTATAGATGAACTATGTTTTTTCCTTCCCAGTAGCTCAATATAATATGAGTTATCGGTCATCCATGGATCCTTTACTGCTTATCTAAGAGCATCACAACGCGAAGATTGAGATGAATTTCCTATTTTTAAAAAGAAAAGAAAAATATATACCATTCGTGAAGTGTTAAGTTTTTTGGAACAAAAGCTCATCTTTTTACATTAATCACTCTACTGCAAGTATGCAAGGATCATTTAGACATTTATTGAATTATATTTTAAAAAGTAAGAAACTTATCGCAATCTTTGTATTGTGGATGCTATGACCCTCTAGCGGTCAACCAAAAAAAAGAAATTTTACTCTTATTTTTTTACCATTTAAGGTGAAAACAAATTTTTCCTAGATTCCAATTTATGGTTAATTAACGAGGAAGTAATATCTCGTTGGGATCGGAAGTGATGATTAGATTCTATTCATTCAAAGTTAGGTGAACGGAAAAATTAATGAGCCGGTTTATCTTGTTAATTGTCCCTCTTACTTATTACTAAATATTTGACCCAACAAAAGAACCACCAATGATATTTCGAAATTAGTTAAATGACAAAAATACATGTGAATACATTTTAAAAAGCTTGAATGAAATTTAGGATCCATATTACTCCTTTATAAACTAGTGTACACAACTTAAAAAGCATATTCCATTATCACCTTGTATTTTTCACATTTAATACAAAGCACAAAACGAAAATGATTTTTTTTTTTGAAATAAGTGTTTTCATAGAGGTCGAGAAAGAAAAGATGAATAAATTTTAACACTGGACCTCTTTTTTAAACAAAATACCTATTCATGAGTTTTTTTTAGTTATAAACTTGACAAAATGGGTTTGTTCTGCTCACCGTATGCTAGTCTGATTTAAATATACTAAGTTTTTCTTATTCCTATTAAATTGTATATCTCGGTCATATTTTTCACGAAGATAATACGGTAGCCGATTCTATGGCTAACTTCGTCTTCTCACTATGGATTGGGAGACATCTTCTTGATGATCATTCCCTTCACTCTAAATTGTATATCTTGCCCATATATTAAAGCACAATTTAAATTTTCCTACCAAAAAAAAGAAGCGCGTTTTCGTAAATTAAAATTTATTTTTTCAGCTAGCTAAAAAATTCAGCATTTTTCCCGCCATTTCCTCACTCATGAGCAGAGAGGCTCCGGTGTTTCTCTCTCCCTTCATCGTTGCCTGGTCCTCCATCTGCTTCCATACTTAGGGTTTCTCTGCCCAAAGCTAAAAGCCATGCCAGATCTTGGAAGTTTTCTCAATTCCGATTCTCTGCCCATTACTCTTTGCCCTAATTGCAAACCCCACCCCGACCGTTGCAGTTCCGATCCTTCAATGTTTTCTTGTTCAACTGCCAAATCCCTAAGATTGGAGTCCGATTGTGCTTCTAGCGACGAGGATATGCCTCTATCAGCTAGCAATGTCGAAAAGCGCAGGGGCAATGGAATTTTGAAGGTCACCGTCGCAACTATGAGCAGTGGAGCTCTCGAAAGGAGTAGGAAGTCTCAAGAAGCTCAGGATTTGGAGACTCATGTTAGGGCTTGGAAGGATAGGAGAATCGCTTCTGGTGTCCCTGAGACTCGTTGCTTTCTGTCGTTTCTTGTCGGTGCTAAAAAATTGGTATGCTGTTAAATGTTTGCTTCATTTTCTTTATGATTGAAGTTAAATCTGATAACAGAGTTCATATGTTCCGTTGCATAATTGCATTGTATCAGTTTGATTTTCGGATGTAAACATATAAATTTCTGCTTCTCTGGACTTGTGTAAATGGATAGGTCAGCGTGACCTCTACTAGAAAAATGGTGAAAAGTAAATAGCATCACCTCTACTCGATCAGCGTGACCTCTAATCATCTTTATACGACTAAAGACCACTGCTAGATTTGCTACTTGTAATGAAATGTTTGAGTATTAAGGTTATGAACCCTCTTGCTAAATCTAGCAGCTCCGTTACAAGGAAGCATATAAATTTCTGCTTCTTTTGGATTTTTAGAAGCTTGTCTTTTGTCATAAAAAACAAAAACTTTTCCTTTTCACAGAGGTAAATTGATTAAAAGAAGGAAAATATAAGGTAATGAAGCCCATGTCATAGTTGAATGGGCACTGAACGAAAGTTATGAAATGATAGGATGCACGATCAACAGTTTTTTCCCAATTAGTAGAAGGCTTTTGCTCTTAGATAACAAGAATATTATTTCCGATTCAAATCTCTGTATTTTCAATTTTGTCAATGCTGTGGAATTTGTTTTGGGTTACTTGCTATCAGTGTGTAATTCTTGAAAAAACTGCATACTGTTTCAGGTTGAATGCCGTATTTGTTTGAAATTCATTGATCCTGGGGATGGGATTTCTTGCTCAGTGAGGAGTTGTCAAAATGTCTTTCATCTAACATGTGCAAGGGACAAGCTTCGTTGCTCGAATGGGAAAAAAATCAAGTGTCTTCAACATGTAAATTCTCATCAGTCTTCGACCCTTATTTTCCCTTTGTAGTTTCATATGCTCATTTGTGTGGTTGGGAGTATAAATTTGTTGTAGAACTTTGTACATATCTTGTTACGATCAACTAATTTAAATTGTGTAATTGGGTTAAAAAGGATGGAACTATTTATCTTGGTCAAGAATTCATGTGGATCTTTAAGATAACGAGATTATTGAATCCACTAAATGCATACATAGTCTAGCATAGTATCTGCTATTATTAACAGGATAAGCCTCATAGTAATGTTGTGCATTAAAAGTTCAAAGCATAGACCTTTCACTTTCTCCATTTATTCTCAGATTTTTTTTCTCTTACTCGATTCTCTTATTTCCCTTATGTTCAATAGATTGGTTTTTCTGTGTAAACAAAGGATTACGAAGCATTTTATTACTATGATGACCTTCCTTTTTGGGCGGGAAATGTGTCCGTTGTAGCTTTATGGTGTATTTTACCTCTTTCAGACTTCACACCTGGATTATGTGGGGTATCACTGATTCACTGGGATGTTTCTAGCATGGATCTTCTTCTGATATTGCAAATCCTTGTATGCAGAATCATTTCTAGCATCCAATTTTGGAATAAAAACACCGGTTGTGGTTGTTACTAATTTAGTTTATAAGTGACATGGTTTTGCTAAATTAGAAGCATTGCAATGTTAATATGATTTTCCAAATTTCTTGACTTTAGAAGCGTCTTTTGTCGCATAACCTCTTTGCTTCTTCCTCGTACAGGCATGCTTTCTATGTAAAAAAAAGAATAACCTTTGGAGGTGTGTCAGATGTTCACTCGCTTCAAATTCAGATTGTGCGCCGTGGCCAGAAAAAGTTTTGCCTGTTGAAAGTCCGGTAGGCTGGGCAGTATGTTGGAGGCATCCAAAAGATTGGCGGATTGAAAAGAAGGTTAATCTCCTCTATTCTTTACTTGTGTGACTTCTACTTCATCTTTGCTTTGATTTTACCTTCATAATTTCTATCTTTGATAAGTATGCTATTGTTGATTCAAGAATCCTTATATGGACATCGTGATAAATCTACCTGTTTAGAAGCTAACAGGGCTGCCTTTTGTCTAACCTATAATCATGTGATATTTTTTGGATCTAGTGCCTTTGCCCTTTAGAACTCCTATGTTTGTAGAACTAATAAAATTGAGCCCCACACTTTAATTTCAGGAACTGTGAGGCTTTGTTGCTTTTTCTGTACTCACTCTTGCCAGTCTAGATAGTATCTTTATTGCCTCTATTCTGCTTCCTGTAATCACATGATTTTTAAATCATTAAAAAATTCTCTTGCATAATTCTTTTACTCTTTTTGCTGTTTTTTCTCTGGTTATTTGAGAGGGCCCCTAATTTCTGCATGCTGCATGAGCATCTTGCAGATTGCAGTGCACTTCCAGTATAAAACCAAACATTAGTTTCTTGGCTCCTTGGTTTTTTATGATAAAAATCAATTTAGCAGGTTCTGCACTTAAATATTCTATTAATCTATAGCTTCATATAGCCTTTACTCATAGATAAAAGTTTGCCTTACATGTGGTGAACATTGATTCATGGTATATTCAGTATGTACGCAAATGTGACAAAAGAGGTCACTTTGAGGGCCCGTTTGTTTGTATTGAAGGGAAAGGAAACAAAATGGAAACGAATTCATGTACATATCCTTATTCATTTGTCCTACATGTAATGCTTTGGAAACACTTCCAATTTTTTGTGCAATTTCAATTGAATGGAGAAATAATTGATAAGTTTTGAAATCCTATAGGGCAACAAATGGGAAAGGAAACAAATTTATAGTTAAAACGGGGAAGATTCTAGCCTATGGATTATTTTTATAAACGAATTCATGTACATATCCTTATTCATTTGTCCTACGTTTTCGGGATTGCAACCATATGTCCCATTAGAGTTGAAAGAGAAGCTTGTCCATATGCCTTTTTTTATTTGCTACATGAAAGGAGTGACCTTTTTTTTAATACAACATTGGTGGTATATATGCCTAATGCCTCATACTTGAACAACACTAGGTAAATGAGGCTTTTCTAGGAGTTATACAAGAGTGAATGGCTTCTTGAAGAAGTTGAAGCCTTGATGAATGAACGTTTAAACTGGAAACAGGAAGGGTCTTGCCTTCTTGTGTATAGAAATTTCACCATTAGTATCTGCAAGTCCATTTATACTTATGTTTTAGTATTCCATGATTTAATCATTTGTTCATACTATCTATTGATTAGACTAGCTGACATGACTGATATCTCTTCTTGATTGGGCAGAGTGCAGTTCCTGTCGACAACATAGAGGTCAGACTTACCCTTTATCGTATCTTCTTTGTCGCATATCACAAGAACCTTCGATGTACTTGATAAAAAAAGTTTGTCTATTACATGTCATACAATATTTAACTATACAACACCAGAACTTTGCGATTGTGATATGGAATTAGTACTTTATAAATCAATAAAGTTTATTTATACAACACCAGAATTTGGGCATGTTTGGTGAGGCACAGTTTACACCATTTCCTCATCAGTTAACTGTTGAAACCTTATTAGTTGGAACTACCTTATCAACAAGCCTCATCAAATATACCCTTCCTGTTGTTTTTGCACCATTGACTTGTCTCCCTGCTCATGGAAAGTCTGAAGTGCTTTTTATTAATTTCTTGTCTGATTTCTGACTTTTTCTCTACAATTAAGTGCAGGAAATTTTTTGTCGCCTTCCTGTGCCTTACTTAGAAGAGGAATTTGATATCGAATCAACATTGAAAGATAGCACCAATAATAAAGACGAACCTCCCATATATGTGCACATTAAGCGCAGTATCCTGTCCCTATCTTCAGTTGCTGTCTTTTATTTTTCTTTTGTGTCTTATCATTTAGTAAAGAATGAAATATGGTTGCTAGAATGATCACTTCTTAATGTCATGAATAGAATAACATTAAATGGTGATACTAATTGGAGTCTTAATGTTACAATCATAATAATAACCAAGTTGTTGGCAGTGTCTTTATTTAGTTCCATCCTGATGGTATCTTGTTTCCCGTGACTTTCATCTAAACTAGATGTGTATCTGGTGAAGAAAAAACGCGATGCCTTATTTGTAGATGTTGGATGTACAAATTGCAGGTCAAATTGTGGCGAAGGTTGTGTTTGCAGGTATGTAATTGAATTTACTTTGAAATTGACTTGCACCTAGTCTGACCCCCACTCACCAGGGTATGGCAGTACATCCTGATGACATATTGTGATTTGTGATTCTGTTATCTTTTAGAATGCTAGTCTAAATTCATGACTGATAAGAAGATTAAAGACTGTATTTTTTTATTTGCTAGAAAGTAAATGCTCCTAAGAAAGAGAGCATTTACGAGATAGAGGATGCATTGAGTTTTCAGAAACTAATATTTCATATTTGCAATTAGACATGAATGCGATACCATTGAGCCATTAGCCTCCCCCACCCCCACATTCGTCGTCTTCTTTTTTCTTTTCAAATCCCTCAAGAGATTTCAGATCTATATCAAGCAATTATAAGCTGCAAACATAGGCAGATTTCTACATTTTGGCAAACTTTCCTTTCTCTATAGAATGGGGGGCAGTACTTTTAATGAGTAATGACTTGGATTCAATATGCTATTGTTAATCATGTGAGATAGGGTCCAATGCATAAGTTGCTCCAAAGCTTGTCGTTGCTCAGATGCATGCTCAAACAAGCCATTTCGAAAAGACAAGAAGATTAAACTCGTCAAGGTAAGATATTTGTTATATTGACTTCCTTTTCCTTATGTTTTGCAGGGAGAATAGTCAATAAGACTCAATATCAAGCCTTATATTACATCTTTCATGATCAAATAGGTTTGTCTAAACTGAAATCTCTATTGAGTATCTGTTTCTTACTTTCTACTTGCTTTCAGACTGAACATTGTGGTTGGGGAGCAGAAGCGACTGAAGACATTAGTAAAGGCGATTTCATAATTGAATACATTGGCGAAGGTGAAGTGCTTATCCTCTAAAACCTTATAGGGCTAGT
>BSUD01000255.1:18426-28650 GCA_033239045.1 Fagopyrum esculentum
TAACACAACCAAAGCTTGGTTGTTTTCTTTCATATACCAAATCCCAGCCTAGGAAGCAACATCAACAGTTGCAATGAACTATCTTATTACTACCCTCAACCAATCCCCTTTTTATCCTCCTTTACCGCCTTGTCGAGAATTCAAAATCGAAACAAGCTGTGATAATGTACAATAGCCATCAGAGAACTCCTCCTGTATCTCTCTTAGTGCATTTGTTTCTCCTCTAGCAAAAACAATGCTGGTTTACAATCAGCTGCATTTCCATACTTAGATGTTGAGTATTTCCTATAAACTCCTGTCAATTTCCCTGTCCCTGCTCTCTGGTGGTAGCCCACCATCAACCTTGAACACTCCCTGCAAATCATCAACCAAAATCAACATCAATGTTGTAATTCTTGATAGAATTAAGTTTGGTCAACTGATTTGACATGGGTTTTTGGAGATATAAAATGGGTAAGTGATGGAATTTTGAAAGAAGAACTTACTGTAGTTGATCTTCTGAGTAATTAGAATACCATTCACAAGTTTTGTTCCATTGCTTAAAGCCATACAGAGCAGATTGAGCTGTGTAGATTGCAGCTGCTGCTAGAAGTGATGGTGGGTATTTCAGCATTTCATACTCCACCATTGATAGCTCAATTACAAAGAAGGACAGAAGCTCAAGCTGTTCCAATCCAAAAAATACAATCATATCAGTACAGTAAGTAATGCATTAGGATTTACTGCTTAATTTTCAGTACTAACCTTCTTGTCAGATTCAGCAGCCTTGAGAAACCTTCTCAAAAATACAAATGGAGTTGGTAATGCCATGTTGAATTGCAATTTATTAAGCATCAACTTTTCCTATCAGAAAGACAAAAATAAGAATGGTGTACAAATAAGGACTAAATTTAACAAAATTGATTGACTAGGGTTTAAGGTTATACCATGTCAAGCAATTCCTTTCTTGTGTAAGCCTTATCTGATATGAAAATCAAATCCTCAACAACTGGAACTGAGACCTCTTCATACTTACAAGCCAAAAGCATGGCTACTAATCCAACTAATTGAAGCTTCTTCCTCACCACTGAATACTTAGCTAGAAATCTATCTATAATGTTTACTGTCAGAAATAGGGTCTCATCTCTCAGATCAAATTTGTAGTGAACTTCGATTAGCCAGTCAATAAGTATAGCTCTCATCTTCTCATTAATGTCAAATTGTTCTGACATATAATCTTGTGTAGCACAGCTAGCAACCTATAAAATTTTGAACCAAAACCCAGATTTAGAAACTGAATCCCTAATCTTAATAAAACTAATTATGCTGTTAATCATAGAGTAATCACCTCCATTCTTGTGTAGTAGGCATAGAGATCTTTCACATAGGTTGAAACTGCAAGGGAGTTCTTTGCATCACATGCATCGATATCGATTACGGGTTCTTCGAAAATGTCTTCCATCTCAATCTCTTCCTGTTTTATGCATAAGGTCTTAGTAGAAAATTGTCTTAGTAGCTGCAAATTGGATTTTTTTTGTACAGAGATTACCATTTGGTTTTTGTCACTAGATAGTGAATTTGTTTGGTCTGGAGACATCGGAACTGATTGATCTTCATCTATGATTTTGCATTCCTCGATTTTCTTTGCAATTTCAACTGGTGGGTCTGGTTTATGTTGCTGTTGTTGGGTTTTTTGAAGCTGAGCAGCAAACTTCCTGAAATTACAAAGATTATCTGAACATTAGAAGGATCAAATTAGAATCACAAACTAATTAATCTTTATAAACCTGATTATACTAACCTAGTAAGAGGTCTTTTCATTGGATTTGGAAGGTTCTCATCATAAATGGCTAGCTCCCTGCAACCAAAGAGTGAATCCAAATTTAGTCTATAGTCCAAAACATATCAAATTATGAATAATATATCGCCAAATCAAGAATGTTGATATACCCTGTCATGGATCTTTTGTTGACAGCGTTAGGGTGACGTTGAGTATCAGCCGCCACTAAATTCTGGTTAATTTGACCTAATGCTCTTCTACCATTACGCTTGTTGATCTCACCTCCAAACTTTCTTGTTCCAATTTCAGCTCCACCTTGAAATTTTCAAAAAACCCAAATTCAGCATATAATCAAATCCTTCTTGCAATCATAAAAATCAAGAAAGAAATCTCAGATCTTTCAGCCTAAAATCAAGAGCCCTAAAATCAATAATACCATGTGAGATTGTGGCTTTGACGAAAGGAAGATTGTTCTCATCCGTTGCCATTGTAAAAGACGCCATTGTTGAAGACTTGAATTGAATCACTTTCTTTGAAAGTTCAATACAAGAATGGCGAAACCCTAAACAAGAATGGTGAATGAGAAGAAGAGCATGGAAGGAGGGTGTCTCTCTCTATGAATGACTTGAATCTGAGATTTAAGAAGCCTCAGGTAAAGAAAGCAAAAGAAAAAGGAAACGAATAGAGTGACTTAAAACGGAAACAAGGAGGAGTGTCTGGAAACTCTCTCCTAAAATTTCAAATCCAACGGCTAGTGTAATGTGGCCGTTGGGTGTGTTTTTATTTTTTATATTTACCTTTTTATTTGTTTAGGCGAGGAGCCAACTAGCGAGAGCCGCAGGCCTGCGCTGTAAATTTTGTTTTCTTTTTTATTTAGGGAAATAAATTATAGATGCTAACGGTCACATACTTACATTACACATTAAAATACACATCACATGGCATGAACTTTACTATATAACAAAGCTAGATAAAGGAAACCTTTTTATCAAAAATAAAATAAAACTAGAAAGATCTTTTTAAGTTATTATGATTATTAATTTAGAAAATAAATCGAAATTATATAGATTTTGTTTATTTATGATTAATAATAAATCACCATTTACATTCTGATGATTGAGATGACAATGGATTGGGTGACGGATGGATGATCTTGACCGTCACCCGATCCATCACCCAAAATTGTCCACCCCACCCGACTCACCTTCCGCTAAGGGTCTCACCCGCATCCAATCCACCTACATCCGTTGGATAGCGGGTGGATCGGGTGAGATCTCGGGTGTTCATCATATCAAGTACAACACTATAACAAACCAAGATCTACAATAAAATTTTTTTATAATGAATCAATCGAAATATATTACAAAACCAAAGAAAATAAACTAGGAAAGGGTTTAAATTAATATAATTATATAGTGAGAAAATAATGGTAAAATATTTATAATATAAAACTACAAATACTAAAAAAATATACAATTTTAAGCGGGTGAATACTGGTCGGATGGATGGGTGGATGATGGGTCGGGTGATGAGTGGATGAAACGTTCACTCGCATCCAACCCGATCCACCACCGCTTCGTCCACCATCCGCTTTCACCCGTCTTTTAACGGGTTTTTACCCTTTTTCGTTGAATCGGGTGATCGGATATCCGTCAGATACGGATGAAATTGTCATCCCTTTCGCCATTTTTCAATCAAATAGCTAGAATAGTTGTATTATTTCGTATAAGTAATTAAAATTTGAATAGTAAGGTTTGTGTATATGATTTTTTTTATTTTTTTTATTTTATTTTTTTGTGTGTGGTGTGGGCACACATACGCTCTTGGCTAAGTGCAGGCGATTAGTCAAAAGGGTGAAGGCTCCCATGCACTTTTGAACCCTTTTTAAAATAGGAAAAAAAAAAATTAATTATTATAATTATTGGAATTTGGATCCTGAGTACTGATTACTGACTCCTTGCCAACAATTAACACTAATCCAAAATTAAATTAACATAAATGTTAATCAATATTGCGTGAATGTATGTGAGTGTTTTTTAATTGTCAAGGAGCGCCTGCGTTACATAATGGGGGCTTAACCATCTTGCAGATATCCTAATTAAGGTTAATCACGCCATTATTTACTGATCATGTCATATTTTTTAAAATCTTTTTTGTGCATTCTTTGTATCGCATTCGGTGAGAATATGTGAAAATCTGTCACTGATGATTCTGAATCTTTTTCTTTATGTCAAAATATTTTCAGAATCTGATTCATAATTTGTAACCAAATAAAGTTCGGTTTTTTCAATTTTCATAATATTGTAAGACAAATAACTTATAAAATAGAATTTTTTTTAAAAAAAATCAAGTTTTTAAAATAGCATTTATATCATATTTTATAACAAAAATAAAAATAATACAAACTTTCATTGTGGACAAAAATCTAAAGATTAAAATTACCTACCTTTACAAAATATTGACTCATAAATCAATTTTGATAGAGTTATGAATTGTCACCCGTGTTATTTGATGAGTCATCACCAATAATATTTATAATTTTTAGTAATTAAAAAATTATGAAAAGAATAAAAAATTATTTATACTTATTTTTTCATAATTTTCTTACCTTTTTCGGGGAAAAAAAACATGAAATGTTTTTTAAAAATTTTGGTAATTAGGGTTGTGCATATTTGAATCGGACCGTAAAATTAGACCAACCATTTTCTTACGGTCCGGTTGTTAGGAAAATCAGTGACCCCGGTCGAGTCGGATATAAGAATAAAAAATTAAAAAACTAAAAAAGTCTTAAGAGAAAGAGATTAGATAAATTCAGGTTGGACCGAAATTCCGGTCCCGGAACCAGACTAGACCAGAAACATCCGGTCCAGATTACTGAAAATTCATGTCCTCCTGACCCGAAACATCCGGTCTGAATTAGTTGAACAACCCTATTGGTAATAGTTTGTATTATATTCGGAAAATAAATTTCTCTAAAAAATTAGGGTATAAAAGATCTACGAAACACATTTACTTAATTAAAACATTAAAAAGTCTAGTTACTACTCTTGTTTTTTAAAATACCTAGTTACCAAAATTGCCAAAAAAAAAATTATCAGGAAACACGTTTTTTTTTATATTAATATTTAAAAAAATTAAAATTATTGATGATGTGGCAATTGGTAAACTAAAATGAAAAACAAATCTCAAGCTCAGGCCAATTTGCACGATAACTTTACAGAAATTAGGTTTCAAATTCATCGTAGCAAATTTAGTATAGTGGTTCATTTTTTTTGCACTAATGATTCATTTTATGTTTTTTAAAAAAAAAATATTTGAACGTTTAATCTGTATTTAATTTGAAAAATCTCTATAATACATGATATTATTCTGTAAGTTATCGTGAACTGACTATTCTATCGATATCATTATAACATTGTTGGTGGATTTCTAGTTGTGGCCAATTTGCACAATAATTTTACAGAAATTAGGTTTCAATTCATCATAGAAAATTTAGTATAACTTGATACAAAGTTAAAACAAATTTTGCATAATAGCAATTACACAACGATCACTGATCATGCTTGCTTCCTTTTCTTCTCCAAGTAGCCATGGTGCCTTTGAAAGTTCATAACAGACCAAACCAAATGCCATAGCCCAAGCTCAGGCCACAAAGCCGATGGACAATACAACAGACAGTTAGCCGTCTGCCAAAGCACGAAGTTACTCAGTCGCGATTCACCTGAGCTACGAATCAGAATATCCGGGTCAGGAGCCACATCCATGTACATTGATCTCTCTACATCATCTACCTTAATTTCCGCAAACTCCCTCCTCTTGTCTCGAACAGATTCTTCAATGGCATGAACAATCTCGTCGCTTGAAGTGTATGCAACACAGACCAAAAGCACAGCCTTTGTGTTATGTTCAGTAGCCTTCATAGCCCGGAAAATGGAAGATTGTAGTTTTTCACTTAACAGCTTCAAGTTTCCGACAAAACGAACCCTGACACCGAATTTCATCACTAAGCTTTCTTCTTTAAGAAGCCCTTCAAGCTTTTCGTGCATTAGCTCCATTAGAAACTGTACTTGCTCGGGCTTTCTCTTGAAGTTCTCGATGCTGAAGGCGTAGATTGTGATGTAGTTTACGTTTAACTCGTAGCAGTATTTGAGTATGGACATGAGAGCTAAGAAGCCAACTCTATGGCCATCTCCTTCTTTAAGGTTATTCTTTCTTGCATACCTTCGGTTTCCGTCCATTATGAAGGCTATATGGTTTGGAAGAGGGCCAATGGATAAGATACTGAAGATGCATCTTCGAATTAAGATTCCGATTCTTCCAAAGATTCTGTTTGAATCGCCCTTTTTATGATCATTTGATCTTCCTCTCAGACGTGGCACCAAATCAAGTAACCCAGAACGAAATTGCCTGTTCAACATCAGTAGCAGTACTTAATGCAACCTTTACAATATAACACAGAAAATCCAGCACAAAACAGATGAAATTTGCATTATCAAGAAATGTTTCGTTATTGGTATCCATAGATTGCAATTAAGATTAACCGATTGGCTGTCATCAGTAGAAATAAAAGGTTAAAAAAATCAATATATTCATAGAAGCATTTCATCAAACATCTTGTGTGCAGCTTACGAATCAAATGAACATTTCAAAGGATATTCAAGTCTATGAAATCAAGTGAAACATTTGCAACTTACGAATCAGTCATGGCAATAACGCTCAAAAAGGGCAACAACGAGAAAAACTTGGAAGCTGTCGTAGATCCAGTTAATCGTAATCGCCTTTTTGTAACCCCCTTTTCACTCTTTCGGTTTGATTAAGATGAGGAATAGACGAGTAAATTTAAGAAACACACGAGAAGATCATGGGGATGAAGAATCGGCGGATTTCCCCATTTTGAACACTTTTGAAGTGTTTGATCCATGGTAGTTGAGCCTCAATTGTTGTGTGAACGTCTTTCCCGTTCCTGTTATCGGATTCGAGTAGTTCCATGGTTTTTGCAATGTTGCATGAACTACAAATTGAAGTTGAAGTTCTCGTCTACGTGATGTCATAGGATGGTTCTTAATAGAATTATGTTCAGTTCCTTAACTATTAAAAAATATTGTAGTTGATAAAAATATGAAATTTGAAACTTTCTGAAAAATTGGGATTTGATGTCGAAAATTTTAAAAGAGTCAAAGTGTATAATTGGGTTAATTTCTTTGAAATATGTCTGATTTAGACTTTCAAAATAGTGAAGTTACTTGGGTAAGGATGAATTAACATGTGATGTTTAGTTTGAAAATAATGATTGTTTTTAATGTTTCGGTTAACGGGTTAATCGTATTAAAATTTAATTAACCGATCGTAACGATATGGTAATGAGAAACTAATGATATAAGTTATGGTTAACCGAAATTCGGTTAATCAATCATATGGTTATTAGGTTTGTGCTCCCCTATGTCATAGTTGTTAGGACACCAACCATAAAATAAGGAGGCGTAAAAAATTTTTTTTTAAATTGTGTAAATTGCGTGTCGAGTATCAGTTATAAACTGGTAAATCGATCGGTCGTGTATCTAGCAACTCAGAAAACTAATTCATCGTGTTTGGTCAATCTTATTAGTTTGATTCGCAGTCCAAATCTTCTGTCCTAATTACTGTCTCATCTTCTGTCCCATAATTCTTATTGGACCACGTGACACCAAATTTTCTTTAAAAAAATTGTAATTTAGTGGGTTGGTTTTGGGTTGGGCTTTGTGGGTTTTACGGGTTTAATATTTTTTGAACCGGTGTACGAGTAAAAGCACTCGGTTCAACTTTCTCTCTCATCCCTATCGGAAAGCTCCAATGATCCACCATAAACATAAAAATCCAAAACGGAAAATTCTGGTCATGCCACATCAAGTGCTAAGAAAACACCGGAAAACTCCCTTGCTCGGACCTGAATTTCTTCTCTTATTCTTCCATCAACAAAATATTTTGATTTTTTTTAACTCTTCAAATTGTTGGTCATTGAGCCAATCGACTTTCACAACCGCCAATAAAATAATAATAGAAGAGATGAACATATACCTCCAGTTTTTAGAACCCATCTTCCAAAAACATTGCCTACAAGTCTACAACATTTACCCACCAAAACCACAAGAAACAAAAAGGACAAGAATGAATAACAGAGATATAAATCTAAAGAGAGACTTTCTGAAACTCACTCTTGAATTGAATCTCACACCCTAACTTTGGTTAGATCTAATGGACCACCCGTTCTTGCCTGAGAAATGTGGCATCGATGTTGAGTGTTATTGAGTCCTTCCAAGTGTGACACAAACCCGCCGATCACTTACCCGATAAAAACATATCCAATCTCGCCGAGGACTCGGACAGGAAATCGCTCAGATTCACTATGTCGACTCACCTGCGCATACTCCGCGCTAAGTTCGCTCTTTGCCTTATGTCCAAGTTTCCCGCCGTCGAAACCCTAGACTTCTTTAATTTGATGTGATTGCAGTCTGTAGTGGCCATTCTCCTCCAATTCGCAGGAGATTCGATAATTTGGACCGCATACATACATGGAGTTAATAGACATTAAAAGTCAAAACATATCAATTAAAGAGTAAATCAAACGAACCGGTTCGTCTTATTTAAATTTATAAATTGGTGCCACGTGGTCCAATAAGAACTATGGGACAGGAGATGAGACATTAATTGGGACATAAGATTTGGAATGTTTTGTTCCTCTAAATTAATTTGTTTTTGTGTAAATTTTATTGTTTTATTTTGTGAAATTATTCACGTGGTGCTAGTTTGCTTGATACTTCTTATAAATTTTATTTAGTTTCCGTGTTATCGTGATTCATCTCATTTATTTGGTAACAATGACCGGAGGGAGAACAATTAGAGATTGTTCGAAATCACGGATACTTCATGATACATTTGAGGAGCGTTACCCAAAAAATCACTAAAATTATAGACGGTTTATTAGGCCGAGTGGCCACTATCGGATACCATAACCCATATTTTTTGTAGTTGACTTTATATAATTGCAATCAATTGTACGGATATTGACCTACCGATGTCGTCCGAATATACCTAACTTTAAATATATATATAGAGAGAGTATAGACCCTATGAGAACAGACTTATCGTGTAATCATGAGAACATATTCGTAATTATTATTAGTTTTGTTACGAATGTGCCATATCGTTTAATGTATTATTCGTAGTTATTGTTGGTTGAGTGGATTATTCGTAGTTGTTGTTGGATTCCTAATTATTATTATTAGTAGTTATTATCAATTATGAAATCTACTCTAAATCTCAACCCTTAATACTCACCATCCAACAGTGTACGATTGTTCTCATGTATACACGTTAGGGTTGTTCTCATGGGAACCACACCCTATATATATATATATAGTTCCGGTGAGGAGAAGGCTTGTAGATAGGAATTAGGAGGATTGTGAGCCATTAGATGAGATTTAAATCAACGGTTCTCACACACTCATCATTAATGACATTTGGTAATTATATTAATTTGAAAAAAAAGAAGAAAATCAGGTTTTGTTTTGTTCGACTTCAACGACTCACATCCTTCCCTCACATTCTTCATCTCACGTTATTCATCCCACAAGCCTCATATTTGTCCGATTTTCAACGAAATCAGAGATTGATTACATAAAAATGGTGAAATTAAAGAGAATACAAGACGATTTATGTATTGTTTCTTCAAATTTATACTCTCATGGTTTAGATTTTCATTCTTATGGTTTAGGTTTCATTATGATTGATGTTTGTTTTTAAAATCAAATTTGTTTAAATCATTTTTGTGTTTGATAGGTTTGAATGAGAAAACACATGTATATACATATGTTGAGTTGGTCTAATAGCTCCAATTGAACAATCTATATGCTCTTTTTAGTGTGCACGCCAACTATTCGAAAAAATATCTCATAGAAAAATAGTTTATAATATTTACAAGGAATATTGACATAAAAGTATGAACACTGATAAATAAAAACATGAACAATGACGTATAAAAATATGAATACCGATGTCTTATCTATAACTTTTACACATACATAACATGTTAAAATCATCTTTTAATGTTTTGTGATGATTTTTCTATTTTTTTTTGTGGTCATATATTGTAAATGAACATCTATACATTATAAAATGTACACAAAAGAATAGATGAACATGAAACTTTGATGAATAAAAATATTATGAACACCGATGTATAAAAATATGAACAATGACATATAAAAGTATGAACACTGATGACTGTTTTTGAACGTAACAGTATTTTTCCAGATTTTAAGTTAATTTACAAAAATGCCATTAATGATGAGCGTGTGAGAGCCCTTGATTTTAATTCATCAAATGGCTTACAACCCTCTTAATTCCTATCTATAAGCACTCTCCTCACTTGAACTAAAATCTATATATATATATATATATATATATATATATATATATATATATATATA
>BSUD01000255.1:47454-66792 GCA_033239045.1 Fagopyrum esculentum
AGAATAAAAGAAGATAAAATAGGAAAGGAGACGAGATTAAAAAACTAGGTACTGGAAATATGGATTAGAACATCGATAGAAAATGGATTGCCAATAATTGAAATAAAATAGAACTAGAGAGTGAAATGTGAGCTAAAAAAATCAGAATGTCAACCAATTTCCCCCCTATATTGACCCACCTTGGCTTGAAGTGTAAGACTAGGGCGATTTAAAAGAACACCTTATAATATTTCATGCATTTCCTTCAATGTGATTCCTCTTAGTTACGTATAGAGCAAGTACCATAAGAAACTCTCAATGTGTTCTAGACTTGTGTGTCTTGCAAAATTTCACTGGATTATCAAGTCAGCCTCTGTGATGGAAATGTGACTGGTTATGTGCTTATTGTTTTGAAGGAAACTACTGCTAGCGTGTTGACTGCAGCACTTTCTTCAAAGAAAATTGATCAGTCACTCAACGGGGCTTCTACACCCACCTCAGTTCCTCACGAGAACGGTGAATCTTCAGGTTCCAGTTCACCAGTACCTTCAGAAGAGCCTAACAAACCCTCAGGGTCTGCACAGCTGGATTCTCCTGAGATGATGGACCAAGATAGAGATGGTGATCATGTTCTTTTGGTAATTGGTTGCTTCTTAACAGTTTGGTCAATGCATTTTAGACTTTATGTTATTATATTGATATTTATATTCTTCTTTTGCTTTGTATGTCTAGGGATCTGAAGAATTGCCGAAGCAGAAGGATTTGAAGATGGACAACAATGAGCAGTCTGTTTCCCCAAATGAAGTTGTTGAAGGCCGGGAACTAAACAGAGACCCTGCAGCCACTGGTCAGGACCATCATGAAGTTTCCAAGCCCTCCCATGTGGAAGAGGAGTGTTCCAACAGAAAGGATGCTGCCAACTATCCTTCAGAATTGATGAACCGGGAAATAAAGGGTGACCTTCATGGTGAGCCTTCTGTACCGGCAGCAATGGGAGATTCAAGCTCAGTTGTCAACGATGATACATCATCAGAGCTTCTGTTGAATATCCGCTTGCCTACTGGTGCAAATCTACAAGATAAGTTTCTTAAGATTGATGCCCTGAGATTGGTCAAAGGCTATGTGGATAGTAACATGGGGGACTTCAATGGTTCGTATGATCTTGCCATTCCTTATCCTCGCAAAGTGTTCAAGGACCAAGGTATGCTATAATTATACAAAGTTCATATCTTGCTTTGTAGTTGGTTTGTATGCATCTGTGTATGCATGATGAATAGCGATGTCAGAGAGGTTTAAGTTAGCGTTAGTAGTTACTGTTTACTTTCTTGGTGTACAGATCTTGACAAATCATTGTCAGAGCTTGGAATAATCAACAGACAAGGATTAGTAGTTGTTCCACATCAGCGAGCTTTGCATCAAGTTGAAAGGGGATCTCCTTCCAATGCCCGAAGATTCTCTGCTGATACCGATGCTTCAACTGGAAGAGTTGGAGGATACTTTTCTTATGTTAGAAAAATGCTGTCATACGTGAATCCTTTCTCTTATGTTGGCGCTACTGCTGACTCTTCAACTCAGGAATCTCCACCGAGTGGCATATCAAGGGAAGCCGGCCAAGGGTTTCCAAATCCGACCACGTCAATGACAAGGAATGAAGGAAGCATCAGACGAAGAAGCACGGCGTCTCGCCTAGGGAGCAACATCCACACTCTGAAACACGACGAAGATGATATGAATGATGATAGGAACACATATTGGAATGGGAATTCTACTGAGTTTGGAGGTAATGACAATGATAAGTGAAGCCTTTGAGCATGTGGAGATCTTGATAAAATCTAATGTAGCTCAACTGTTTGCATACAGTGTATGTTATTGAGGCGTTTACTCCTTTGTTCTGTTGATAATAAGCACGATAGGAAACGCTTTCTTCCTTTTTCTATACTATGAACTTTTATCACTCGCTTATGGTGGTTCTGCAAATGAAAAACTCATCTTACAAGACCTTATTTTGCCACCTTTGAGGTAGATATGTATGCCATTCTAGTATCAATTTTGTATCCTAAATTTGAATTGATCAACCAAAATTAGCCGGAACCCAAAATTGGGTCTCGTTTATAAACGAGCCGGATGAGCCGAGCGATGGTATGTTCAAGCTCGGCTTGTATATAAACAAACCGATCCTGAGCCGAGTCTAAATTTAAACAAGATTTAAAATGTGTTTATTCTTACTCGTTTAGAAAATAAACGAGCTTGAACTAAACTTCTTCTGAGCCGTGCTTGAGTAGCTTGGCTAATATAATGACACTATAGTTATTTTAGATGAACGAGCTTTAACCGAGCAAGTCAAACATTGACATGCTCAAGCTCAACTCATTTATAAACAAGTCGAATTCGTGTCAAACCTAAATTTTACAAAAGCTTTAAAATGTATTTATATTCGGCTCGTTTAGAATATGAACGAGCTCAAGCAAAACCGGATAACTTGTTTCGTACCACAACCTACCAAAAATTTACAAAACTCCCACAACCAAACCAAAGGTATCTAAAACCTGAAATGGGTCGAACCGGAATCTACCCAACCCGAAAGACCGACCCAATGCGCTCAATTGACAAGCTGCCTTTTTTAAGTTGATATCTTTCACAACTATAAACACAAACTCTGCTACATGATTTGATGACGTGCCTTCCTCGACTGAATTTGTCAGCAAAAATGGAAAAATGATAACTTTGGTTTCATCAATAACGTTATTGTTAGGGCAATTACTTTATTTTGGGCCTTTTTGAAGGATTATGAGAAAAACAAAATCAGGAAATGCAGTATCAATCTTAATTATGCTTCAATTATAATTACAGTAATTGTAGAAATCTATTGCAGGGCAATTCCATCTTATATGCCCGTGTATACTAATTTCTGAAAAAATGTATATATATATGAACCATAGCCACAAAGATGAATCACAATCCTTCAAAACAACGTAGGAGTGATCATCTGATCCTTCCATGTATAATGTCAGAAGAATATCCGCTGCCTAATTGGTAGGGATAACCAAACACTGAAGTCAGCTCACAACTCAAAAGAAAATGTACCGAACTGTGTTATCACACGCCTCATATGAAAGCCTAAACAGAGTAAGCTCCTGGTCCCCTGAGTCACATCCCACGATTTACGTCCTCTCTATACCCTAGGACAGGGCAGTAGGGCACCCCGAAAGCTCAGCCACATGATGGTTGATATCAGTCTATTTCTTCTTCTTTCCACCCTTCCCAGATTTTGCGGGTGCATTTGTTGTAGATGCCGATGAGGCTTCCTGCTTCTTCATTCTTAAATGATGTCGAGGTACCATTTCTGCTACATGGAACATTAGCTGTTTTCCTTCAAAATCATTAAAAGTATAGTAAAGGACAGGAAAAGACAAAATAAAATCAATGTTATACAGAATTCAGAAACCATTTAGTTGCATCTTTACTTAATTCTGGACATCATCTATTATGTGAGAAAAGTAAAGCATTTAGTCACCTATGCATAAAGAAAAACCTCATCGCCATCTTTGTTTGATCCAATACTAGGGCTGTGCAACTGACCGGACCGGATCGTAATATTACGGACTGAACCGTTATCAGTTGCACATGCTAGCGGTCCCCATGGACCAGAACATCACTCGACCTGATCCCAATTTTAATTTTTAAAAATTAAAAACATTATAGAATTCATTACGGTCTGGTCCAGTCCGAACCGTAACTAGTTTTACTTTTAAATTTTTTTATGAAATAATAAAATAGTGCCGGACCGTAATATTATTACGGCCCGTGACAGGAGTTAACAATAACAGTTCAAGACTGGACCAGACCGTAATTTCTGGTCCAAAAAGAACAGCTCTATCCAACACTTGGGTTATTAAACTTGAGCTTGATTTTTAAGAAGTGAATTACATGCATGCATGATGCACTACAGATGTAAAACCTAAAAACAGCATGCATATAGATTGCAATACATCCCTTTCTGTAAACATAAGCACGAGTTTGATAAACTTACAGATTGGCTCATCGGAGGCTCCTAAATATTCATAGCTAGCTTAATGCTTAACATCTCACATAATCTTTTTACTAAACAGTGTCCAGAATTAAGCATGCATGTAATTAAATGGTGCCTAGAGTGAGCATGCATGTCGTCAAATAATAGAAGAGAAGCTTCAGCTTGACTATTAAATCATGGCAAAATGAAAACGTATCACAAAGAATTAATCATCCATTGGCTTCCATTTCTACTGAATGAACAGAAACCAGATTGTCAACAGGCAAAATAGGACTTCACAAGTTCAGAGGCAAAACACAACTAGGGAAATGGAATGAAAGATCCAAGACATGAGGACTCAAAAAGCCAAGCATCAGGTTGCAGCTATTTTCTGATGCAAAACTCATCATCTAATCTTTATTTTTAACCAAAAGCAGATCTACCATAGTATTGGCAGTGAATCTAGTGATTGGAGCAAGATCAACGTATTGTCAAACTTACACTTTTAATTGTTACAGCCGTACACTTGTATAATATGTTGCTAAATACTAACTACAATTCATTTGCACAATGTGATACATGAATGCATTGCTCATGAAAAATACCAAGCTCCCTCAAAATATATGTATGGGACAAATATAAATTTTGTCCATGTTAATCATGTCAAACACAATAAACAGAAACACTTTTATAATAAAGGAAAGATCCATAGCATATCAAAGGGAAATGACACGAGCATCCTTACTCGAAGAAATAGCAGGATTGCATGGAGTTCCATCCTCTTGTTTCAGCATAACCCTCAGTCTCCCTCTTTGCATAAAGTCACGTGGATATGCTTTATCAAACTATACAAATTCAAACAAAATATCATCAATACAAAATTCCAGATAGGTAGGGAGTGGGGAGCACATAAATGAAACTCAAAAGAATAATTGCTATATGAACAAACCTCAATCTTGTAGTTAAGTCCAAGATGTTTACAGCAGTCACCAATCTCCACACAAGTAGGGTTTTCACATGCTTTCTCAATGCTAATGCGGCGTCCTTCAGCAACTCTTTTCTTTGAATTAATGTATACAGGGTACAAAATGATCCACTTCTTCACGTTAGGCAGTTCACTGCTCATCCTTTCCAATTTCAACTATATCCTGTAAAATTGTAAACTGTAATGACAATTGTCCTTCACGTTCAACTGTGTCTGACGAACTAAACTTGTCAGCATGGGCAGTAGAGTTTTACCACCAAAATATAACAACAGATTTCTGTTGACCAAAAAGTAACAAATTGCCACAAAGCACTTCTAATGAATGATAAAAGGATGTAGATATTCTAGTAGATCTAACAAAACCCTAATAACTAACAACAAGCAAAGCAACTTCAGCAAGCAATCAAAAATCAAAAACCAATTAAAAGGTCAAGTAGGTCGTCTTCAGAAAGATAGCGGGTTCAAAAACCAATACCAAAATCTGTGCAAAGGTCAATTTTGGGTACTTGCTTCTTCAGGCAAGACCGCAAGAGAGGTAAATTATCCTCGACAGATGGTTTTACATACTACTAAATATGAGCACAAACCAACTTTTGCACAAGAACCAGCTGGAGACATAAAATCAACTGTATAAATGCCCAACAACATAGATGCAAACCCTATTATGGACAGAATTCAGTCTATAGTTCACAAAACCAAAACCTATGTTAATAGTGTTCCAGAAGGATGAAAAATCTGAGAAGTTACCTGAAGACCAAACTCGACATTACATCCAAAGTTCCAAAAGATAATAAAACCAAAGCTTTCGTTGATTATGACATAGAATATCAAAAAGCCCATCTCATAATATTGCATATAAGTTCAACAGCTTTGCTTCTTTCTTTTTTTTTTTTAATCCATAACCATCTTCCATTGATTCAATAGATATATAACATATGCATGTAAGCACAAATTGGCAGTAAAAATAAAATTTGGAGAATCAATTTACGGTTCAAAAGAGAAGATTGCAGGGATGGAGATTGTTCGTCTAACTGAACTGGATTCGACTCAAATTTGTTCAATTGTGCATCTATCTAGGCTGGATTGCAGAGGGAACCGTACCTGATTGTTGCGGCAAGAAGCACCGAGGAGGACGACGAGCAGAAAATGTAGAACAGATTTAGGAATTGTGATGTCGAACGATTTGGAGAGTGGTTTAGACGACGATATGAGATTACGAAGCAGAAGGGTGCGATTGTGCGAATGAGAAATGGGTAATTTATTATTCTGATCCCAACCTTTCCATTTCATTCCATTTTAGTCCCTAATCTTTTAATTGTGTCAAATCAGTCCTTTACCTAAAATTAGTCCACAAGCTGTTGAATAACCTTTATCATTTTGTGCCTGATTGACAATCTCAAAAACTCGTGTTTTGACTAAAATTGAATGGTGAAATAGCGTTGTGCAAGAATGACTCGGACCGGAGCGGTTTTTTACGGTCCAATCCCTGATTATGTGGAATTCCGGTTCCGGTCCGGTCCCAGTACAGACCGGGACTGGAATTTCCAAGAAAGGGTGAAGCCAATGGTGATCCTGTTACTCTAACTTCCTAATACGCAAAAGAGGCCGGTTTCGCTCATGAACATGACTAGTGGTATCGAGATCATGCATGTTTCGATATAGAAATCATGCTTCCTAGTTTTGACACACCACCTGTGGGGTAGTGACTAAATGCAAACCTTAACTTGTTCAACATATTCAATGGAAGAGCGAGATCATGCATGTTTCGATATAGAGATCATGCTTCCTAGTTTTGACACACCACCTGTGGGGTAGTGACTAAATGCAAACCCTAACTTGTTCAACATATTCAATGGAAGAGCGAGATCGCTGAGATATATGGTAGCGGAAAAGAAATTTCTTCTCTCTTTTCCCTTTCACAAAAATAATAAATCTAATTTTTGCGCCCAAAATTATAATGATTTAAGCATTGTGAGATCTTGATTGAAGCTTAGGGTTATTGCTATTCGTACCATGGTTTCGTGCTATACGTACCAGGGGTACGACTACGCAATGCGTAGCCGTAAAAAAAAAAATTATTACCCTGCTACGGCTATTTTCCTTAGTTTTTTTATCGGAATTTTTTATATGGGCGACTACACATACGTCATGCGTAGTCGTAGCCATTTTCCTATATTTTTTTTGAACGAAATCAACTTATTGCTACGGTTCCGCAACGCGTAGCCGAACCAACGGTATGAATAGCACGAAGCATGTGGTACAACTAGTAATCTCGACCTCAAGGCCACAATCCATTCTATTTGGTTAAGTCCAAAATTTCTGCGCATATCCATATGCTCTTTGTGAAAGCCTGTGCTACTTGGTCAAATTTACAATACATAATTGAATATTTTCATGTGCCAAAAGGGAAAGAATTGCAGATGTTATACAAAAGAATCATGTCAATGACACCAACATCTCCCTTGCAGAATCAAGCAACAACCCCTTCTGTAAACACTTGCAGGAGACCATTTTTCTGTTATTCAACCCGCTACACGAAAGAGAACCGCGAAAAGAGAGAGCGACTTGTAGTGTCACTTGCACTTGCAGGGTTCTGCTGAACATCAGAAGTGTTGGTACGGTATGCTAGTTGACACTTTATAATCTGTGCATTTCAATCAAACAACAGTTTAGTTCTCGTTATAAGCTCAAAGGCTTTGAGCCTTAACTCAGGTGGATTTTTCAATTCTAGATCAAACGACTCAGAGCAATGGATGGTCAAGCCTAGATACTTCTTCTCAAAACTCACTTATTCAACAAATACTAGCATAAGCCTCGATTATTAGGTGATACCATAGGAAATTTAATAAGGATAATTCAAATTTATATTCACAATAACTTTTTTGTGGATAATTTATCTTTTTTCATAAAAACAAGTTTCATAGACAGAAACTAATTAAAAAAAAAAAGGATTCTATAGGATAAGAAATACAAAAACAATACAGCATTTTATCTTTTTAGATTACAAGTTTCCAATAGTTTGAAAATTACCTTTTTTTTTCAATAACGGAAGCAGTAATTAAGAAAAGGATTATAGGATGAGGGTGCAGAAGATGAATTCTAATTTACCTCATCAGGACTGAACTGAAGGAGCATAGCAATCACTGGAAGCAAAGCCTCCACCTCCCCTGAATATGAAATTCATCACAAGGTGATCAGGGCAGTCCATAGATTTACATATGAAACCAGAGTACCTAGCTCATACTCCGTATAGGCAAATCTTTCTGTTAATGGAACGATAAAACCAGCCGTGAAATGCTCATACCTGTTTCAAGAAGCTTCAAGACCACATTTTTCAGATACGTCATATCGACTCCATCCCTCTTTTGCGATCTATCCATGCTTCGTAGCTCCTCCTTTAACATGGTCACCTGTAATTACCACCATTAGCAGTACACTAATAGATTGGCATGGCATATAAATAGGTAAGGCCAACATGCAATTCCTTCTCTTCAAATGCGCACAGGTAACTTATTTACTATTTATATTCATCTGGGAGTAATGTGGACCATAAAACACTGGACTTGCTACAAACACATGGCAAAGTATTACATATAGAGAACAATAGGAGAGAGCATACCTGTTGAGTGTGAAGCCTGTTTTCACGTTCGAGGTCCTCAATCTCTTCCTGTGTGACACGACAGTTATAAGATTCACTGCAAAGCAGGTGATTTAGATGCAAGAGACATGATTTCGCTAACCTGAAGTGCAAGGATGTGACGTTGAGAGTGAGCCAACTCTTCTTCTCTCTGGGCTTGTTGCCTTGCCAAGATCTAAAGAAAGAAACACAGTAGAATATAAGTATATCGCTTCTAAGTTTTGCCGCTGGGTTTGGCTGAGTGTTCAGCACTATTATGAAACAATAAATATGACAGAACAAAGGCTTACAAATCCAGTTACATGTAAAACATTCAACAAGAAAAACACAATTTCTCTAATTATCAAAAACTTATATAATGAGAGCAGGTTACTAAATATTCAGGGAAGAAGCCAATACTTAAAGCATCTAATGACCGGATCATACAACAATCTTTACAATCATAATCAATATTTAAAAAAAAGTTAGTTGTGTCATGTACCAGAATCTGTTGTTCTGCAGCAGATGCACTAGGATCTTGCTTCTCAAAGGCTGCAGACACTGTTCCCCCAAATAAAGAGGATGAAATTTCAAGCATATTTCAATCAAACTATTCAACATGAATGTATATCTCTAATTGCATACCTGTGTTCTGCTTATTATCGTCGTCAACCTAGAAATGGATAGCAATTAATCAGATATAAAATTCTATTAGAAGAAAAACTAACATACAAAGTTTGGATCATAGAATGGGCACATAGGTCATGAGAAATCCAGCTCCACAAAGTCATCTATCTCATGGTTCATACAATGATCATACATCTAACCAAATCCTAAGCTTAAATTCATCAAAAGATCAATGGTAAAGGATGATGGCTAACCGTATTGCAGACTGGAAAGCATGTCAGAAGCTTTTCTCTCAAGTTGAAGAACAACCTATCTCTAGGGATGACAAAAAGTGCTACTATTCCGTATAAAGTTCAGAAAAGCATTTGAAATATTTGTAAGAAAAAACATACCAGTGTTTTTGCATCTATAGACTGCTGAAGATTCTTTTTATCATATACGAGTCTAGAAATCTCTCTATCCTTCTCCTCAATCATCCTATCTGTAAGATCCCGAAATGAATTATGCTCTTCCTGCAGAAGTAAACGGATGAGATTTTGCAAAACATATGATAACATCATGTAACATCAACAGAGAGTCACTGCTCCATACTCTCAATTTTTTATATTTCATTTTTAGTTCCTCCATCTCCTTCTCAAGTTCTGGCCGAGCCATTGCCTCGTTCTCAGCTTTCAATGCATTGTATTTCACTGCAAAAATCATCATTCCATCAAATAACTTACATGTGTCCACAAATTGATACGACCCTTGGACATGAAGGATAAACAGTTCATAAATATATATATATATATATATATATATATATATATATATATGGCACAGACTACTTACATTGCCATGTTTCCTCCAAATTCTGAATATTCAATTCCCAAACTTCTTTTTCTGATTGGTGGGTAACCCTATCAGATTCTAACTTCATCTCTAAATCCTTGAGTCTCTTCTCAACATTGATGAAGTTTGCATCTCTGGAATCAACGGAATAAAGTTAACTGAATAATACGCCATAGTTTCTAGTAATGAATCATTAAGAATAGTTCCAGTTCTCTAAGCTCCATACATAAGTAGAGGTTCAGTTATAATTCCTATATTAAGAATGAAGGAACTGAAAACTAGATTGATTCAAAATTGTTTTAAACTATTCATTTCCTGAACATTATGCCTGTATTTCTGTATTAGTTGGTCACGAGATGCTCATCCGCTCAACTGAAAGCAACTTCTTAGTTATTGTCTGGATGTTATGCCAAACTTAGGGAACCAAGAAATACGAGCCTGTCACACCAGGTTCACTACTATCTTCTTTTTATATCTATGTTTATTACTATCACATAGCTTGGAAGATATCTGTATCCCCAAGACTTTTGTGGCTAAAATGCCTAAAAGTTCAACTGTGAGTATAATTTGGGTCAAACTAGTACATACTTTTCCAGAAGTTCCTTCTCGTGATTGGCCAAAGCATCCTGAAGCTCTTTTGTAGCCTTGTCCCTTTCTGCAGAGAGCAAGAATATCTCCTTCTCAGCTTCCTAATAGACAACAAAATTCACTAATCAGCAGACTAGCATTCTGTTCACCTATTTTTACAAAAAGGTGAAGAACTAGGAACATATAGATTAAAGAAGTTGCATGAGTAAATGCAGCAGTACTTTTAGGGCATCCTCTAGAGCTTTAAACTGTTCAGAGTCCTTAGCAGAGGCTAGCTCGTTATCCTTCTTCTGAAGAAGTGAATGAGCACGGATCTTGTACGACGAAAATTCTGCCTCCAACCGGTTATTCTACAAAATGTGCACACAAAAATTAACGTCAACAATAATAGCTTGAGAAGGCATGTCTGCAAACCTATGTTAATATCCATTTATTCAAGCGCATACACAAAGGTTAAAGGGTATTTAATACCTTCTCCTTGACAGCTTCTAGTTCAGAATCTCTAGAATTCAGCAATTGCATTTGCTTAGACAATTCCAACTCCAACTGACCTGTGTGATAAAAATGATACTCATAAGAAAAAAAATTAATCTTTGTGCAGGAAAGTATATGAGAAGCTATAAGTTCATATACGGTACTTCTTGTTTTAGCAGCTTCAATTTCAATACGTATGCAATTACTCTCAGCAACCTCCAGTTTCTTTTTTAGTGATTGGTAGGTATCCTCCCAACTTTGCTTCTCTTTCTCCTGTAGAATGTCATACGTCAGAAAGATGAATACTGCACTAAGACCAGCTAAGAGCAAGAAGTTGATTACTTCAGACCTTTAACTGATACAAACTTCTAAAACAACGGAGAAAAATAATATGCTGAACCCCTTTTACAAGAAAAGGGCGATTTGAAGAATTTTATCTACTAACGACCTTTGGTAAGCATGTGACCCAATTAAATTATAACTTGCATGCTCATAGAATTGCAAGAACAGAGGAAATCAACAGCGGAAGTCAGAGTTCTTCAATTTTTCAATAGTGCATATGGGATTGTTGCTACTTAAAGAGAAGCTGAACATCTCAATAAGAATGAAAGAGTCACTCAAAAGTTAACAATTCTGTACAAATAATAGATACAGACAGGGGTTTCAACGGGACAACGTCTAATCATGTTTTTGTATCATTTTGATATTAAAAAGATTTTTTTCTCCCAAGAGGAACTATTTTTGACAGAAAAATGGTATAATTTGATATTTTCAACGTCCATCACCTCAAACATTAACTAGAAGAGGTATATTTGAATATTCATGACAGAACAGGAAAAAAGAAACCCTAAGCAATATCATTCATTATCTTATGCAAGGAAATATCGTCTAATAGTAGTCATACATGTTCATGCTTGAGGTGAGCAAGCTCTCCCTTCACAGTCTCCACAGCTGCTTTAGATCTTGCCGCTTCACCAGACAAAGCTGCATCCAGTTCTGCAATTTCAGATTCTCTTTCAGCAAGCCTTGCCTGAAATCAGGTGGTCACAGAGCCATTACTAGGCAATTTATAAAGTGTTGATTGTTGAATTATAGGGGTGACACAAGTCACTCTTATACCAGTACAACCCAAACATATTAAACTAAATCACATTTGGCATCACAAAGTTTAGTATCCATCAGCAATTCGTCCAACTAGATATCAGTAGAGCAGGAGGTCAATGGATGGAAGGAAGTATCTGATATTCAAATAAAAGTGTGACACGTGCAAAAGACAATGATGTAATCCCCTGTGAGCCCTCTTGTCTAGATTCAAACAAACTTAGGTGTTGGATACTCACCTGTAAAACAGAGATTGTTTCCGTTGCTTTGTTTCTATCTGATACTGCATCGGCAAGTTGAGATTCCAAACTCTCCAATTGCTGAAGTTGTATTAAAAACCAAACAAATAAATTAAGAACTATGATAAGTAAAGCAAGTGGATGATTTCGATGATTACTGCAACAGCTCTATTTACTTTTTGATGTTTAGCAGAGATCTCAACAATAGAAGCTTGTTTCTTCTCATCGGCAGCTTGCAACAAGCCTCGCAAATCCTCTAGCATCTAGAAAACAAGATATACTACAAATAAGAAATTTGAATTGCCATGTCATGGAAGAAACAGACCACAAAATGTTGTATAAAGGAGTGATGGTCAAATGATAATACTAATTCCAGTCAAAATATGCATGCCAGTATTAAAAACGATTACCAAGTTCCTAAAGATTTTGCGTCCCTTTGCTTTCTCCGGAACTAACTCTCCACATAACTTCAATTTCCTTTGAACTAACACATAATAAATGCTGCTTTTATTCCCTTTAGGTGAAGATGTTGTCAATTTTACAAGATATTTAAAAGCAATGCATACACCATTCCCCATCTTTTTGTTCATGAGGAAAAACCATCTTGCAAGAGTATCTTAAAAACCAACTAGATCAGAATATCTGTAGATTTCACACATTTTCATAGAACAGGGATGAACTTTGATCACATCATTTATTTAGCCGAAAATGTTTGTTTCCTGGTTCTGGGCATGCAAATGATGACTAAATAAATCATTCTCAGATAAAAATAGGATAATGCATGAACAGTTCACCACTGTTTATAGAACATAAATGAGAAATAAATGAAAGGGCTATCTTGGACCTATACATAACTCGAACTCATCTGACACATTTTCTCATCAAAAAGTAAATTTTTTTCTTTGCTTTTTCTCAGAAGCACGAGCGTAATAATGATAAAAAGAAATCTTTAAATAGTCTAAAATACCCAAATTACATGCACACAGCAGCTGCAACGATGACAATATGGCAAGCAAAAATATAATGGAAAGATACAAAGTTTTCCACCGACTTAATTACAGAAAAAAACAAGACAGTCTTGTCCATATATTTACAAAACATTTTCTTCCATATCTACTCTTGAGTCTTGATCCAAGTCAAATGTCATGAGTTTTTCAAATGCATTGATGTGACTATATTATACTGAACAAGAAAGCTTAAAACTGCCCACTTGACTTTGCTAACAAGCCCGAAAATTATCTACCTGATCCTTCTCTAGAAGAGACTGCTGTAGAGTCTCCAAAGCATGCTCTTTGGGTAGCAGCGAATGGCGTAACTCTTCAATATTATCTCGAAGCCTAATATGGAAAGATAATGTTAACGTGAAGAAGCTAAGATTGTGAAAAGCAAAACAATAATGTGGAATCCTCTGCTTTCATCATTACTTATTATAAGAAAATCACCTAACCCAATTCAAACAACTCTATGCTCATAAATTTATCCTAATAACGTTATCGGAACAGAAAATGTACTCCTCAGCGGAAAAGAAGGCATATTTTAAGTAACCCATATGGAAAGATAATGTTAACTTGGCCCTGGTGTGGAATCATTATTCTATGTTTTAAGTAACCCATAAGCAAGAATGAAAGATAGAATATAAGTGGAAATTAAGGTATGTGGTCCTTCCAAATTAACAATAAAACTTTGCGTTAGCTTTCAGGGCATCGGAAGGACATATACTTATTATTAGAACTTCTTAGTTGTTGCCTCTCCGAGTCCATTGCTTTTAATGCTTCATTCGCCTGTTGCCGTGTGCGCTCCAGATCTTGTTGTAGTGCTGATTGTTGGGATGATGTTTGTTGAGCTCTTTCGTTGGCATCACGAAGCTGGGCATCGAGATCGTCTTTTTCCTGAAACCCAACCCAAGTAACAAAACAGAGAGTTAGCTTCATCACATGTCAAATAAAATATATGTTCTAAACAGAAGAAGCATATATTGCCTATGCTAATATACATGACCAAGATGACGCATACCTTCTGGACATCTTGAATACGTTGTTTTGCTCGTTTGTGAAGTCTGTTCAATTTGGAATCTACCTCGGATAACTTATCATCACGCTCTTTTATCTCTTGCTCCATCTTCTTCTGGACTACAAATTAGAAGAATTAAAAAATTAAAAAAACTAACAAACAATTTTAAGATTTAGGAAAGAATTCATATGGGCATTAGCAACGGCCATAATGAAGATGTGGCCTTCCAAGAAAAGCTGTTACAAAATACAATCCTGGAAAAAACATATTTCCCCTACTTTCATGGCTTACTCCCTAAAAGCAAAGTAAACTGATGTGTGGTAAAACTTTGAAAATTGCACAAACATATTTGGCTTCACAAAATATAGCTACACAAAATTACATGAATTGAAGCCACAAAATGTCAAAAAATAGACCTTCGGCTAGCTTAACGGAAAGCTCCTGAGCTCTACCATCAGCCTCTAAGTGTGCTGTTCTGAGATGCTTCAGAGCCTCTTCGGCTGCACTCCTGGTCTGCTTCTCTTCCAACAATTCTCTATTCAATGACTCAATTTTATCTCGCAATTCCTTCATATCATTCTCAGACACTGGCTCCCCCTGCTCAACCTCCCGAGATCGCTGATGAGCAGCACTCAACTCCAATTCAGAGTGCAAGCCCTTGAAATGAGACTTGAGATACTCATTTTCAGATTTAAGCTCCAAAATCATCTGCAGCAGCTGATCATTAGACCGTTCATCAGGATCTGGTTCGCCACTAAAGGACCCATTTTCCTTAGGGCAATACCCTTCACCCCCATATTTTTCAACCACCTGATTCTTGACAATTAAGTCCCCTTCTACCGTATCTTCCAGCACAGTCCCCTCCTCTCCCGACATATTACAATCACTTCAACCCCAACTGGGTGCTACTGTCAATCAATTCAATCAATGACAATAATAAATTAAGAAGAATTTCGTAATGTACTAGTAAATCAAACTAAACTAAGAAGATTACAAGCTCAATAGACAATAACTCACCGAAATCGAACAGTTGGGAGCTATAAACGCGAGCAAATAATAATAATCACATGGCAAGCCGGAAAGAGTGATCCCAGATCAGAGATAATATTTCAAATAGATCAAGTTTCATCCAAATACGAGAATATTCAAAAACCCTAAGACGTAAGAATTGATATCACAGAATCGTGAATCAATTGTTAGCTGAGGTATTGAATCCGGGAATGTGTTGAATTGATTCAGTGGATGTATATAGGGATCTATGATGTGAAATTGGTGATGAATTGAATCAGTAGCAGGAGTTAGATGTGGAAATTGGAGTTAGGGATTGATGTTGCAGGTGGTGCTATAGGGAGCGCCGAGTGGATCCAGGGGGATGCTTTTGGCGAGAATACTTCTACAGGTTATGCCCAGAGGCCCCAAACGATAATCTTACGTCATTTGACTAAACTACAATTTACCCCTTGATTATTCTCTATTTTAACTTAACCGCTAGTTTATTCTCTAAACTTATCGAATGTATCCACATTTTATTCATTCGATAAATTAGATGGTAGGTTTAATGTCAACGGGAATTGCCGATGGTATCATCGTCACGAGAATCGAAAAGATAAATGAGGATAGAAAAGGGACGGGGATAAACGTCATTCATTGTATGGGGACGAGGTGATGTAAGCCTTTTCGGAAAATAATCCGTCGTCTAACTATCGATTTTTCACAAAACCGTACAAGTCAAAATAACTAAAATTGTCCAAAAAAGAGTTGTCTCATCGATTGTAGGAAGTCTTATTTGGAGAGACCGAAATTACTTATGTCTTGATGGTCAAGTCCAAACTAAGCCGACAACTCTCACTCTGAACATACCCAAGTCACACCCACTTTTGCTCGCTCCGGCTGATTTGTCGAGTTTACATACTATCGATAAAGCGCCTAGAGCTAGCCAATGTAAATACGGAAGCCCTTAGTAAATATTAAGTTAATTTTATTTAAATTAAAATTAAATTCTATTCATTTTTAAGTAATTCAAAATACAAAATTAGTTTAATTTGCTATTAGTATAACGAATACTAAATTCTAATCTTTATTAGATTAAATTGATGTATTTTTTTTATAATGAAAAGCGGTTCAGGAAACAGTAGACTACACGCCGTCTAGTGGATCGATAAGCCGAAAAAGATCCGTACACGGGTTAACAGTCATGAATAATCACAACAAAAGAAAAGGGAAACACAAAAATACATTAAGAAAATCCACAAAGAGATCTTCTAAGAAAAGTAAGATGATCCGGTCAAACGGAAGCGGCGAACACAACGTTCGTCTTCGAAGAAAGTACGCAGGTAGGAATTATAATACCCCGCTAAATAAGGTACAATATTATTTTTTACAAGTTTCGATATAAGTCTAATTTATATAGGCTTATATTGTGTAAATATTAATTATTATACATAACTATTAGTAATTTAGTAAATAAGGGGGAAATCCTAGGTAGATATATATATATTATGGGAATTTATTCTAATAAACTAAGATGAAAGGAATCTATTATGTAATAAATGAAAATGAATGATATGTAGGAGTATTTGTTGTATAATCATGCATGCATCCACGTATATATATGCATGCTTAGCAAGGAGGTAGGAAGTCACTCATGCAAAGGTAAAAAAAAGGTTTAAGGAAAAAGGTAAATAAATGTCTTAGTGAGTAAGAAATGAGTACTATATAAAGAGGGAAGAATCATCAAATAAAAGACACGCATTTGAAGAAGGATAAGTTATACGTAGCATCATCCACTCGTTCAAAGAAAATTTACGAGTTAAGACCGGCCTATCAAGAGTCTCTATACGATAAGGCAAGTGGGTTATAGTTATTTTAAAAAACTATCGTAATCGGTAATGCTTATATATTTATATATATTAGAGATAATAATTATAGGTATATCAATCAAGATATGTAAATTATATACGTATATTTTTGTACTAGACTGACGTATATTTTATTGGTTCAGTAGTTACTGGGACGGTAAAGTGATAGTATATGCGTGTCGTTAAAGGATGCGGACATTATGAGTAAATAATAATGACGGCTCGATAGTATTATTAGAAATGTCCGTTGGGGCTTAGTGGACCCCGGGAATTAGGTCGTCTAATTCCGATCTCGCTACCGGTAGGCGAATTTAGGAGTCATGGATTTACCAAGAGGTTCTCCAAGGCTTGCCTTTCGGTTGATTAATGGTTAAAATCAGACCTAGTATCCACGGTGAAATTGCTAGTAACGCTAATGCAATTAAGTGCTCTCATTTTAAATTAATTAAGGATTGAATGACTAGTAAGGTTGAAACTATGAATAGTATTTATTATATGATTTTAAGTTATTTTTAAAAACTAGGTCAATCCAGCTTGCTAGTTTATTCGATAAACTGACCCATGTTTTTTTTTTTATTGTTTTACTGACAGGTTAAGGTGAGTAGGAGATGAAGTATGAGAAGCACACCGGAGTTACACCTGATCACCTTTCACCCTCCCTTGGAAGTTTATATATATCTACACTTAAATCTACGTTTTAATATATGTAAATAAGTCTAAGTTGATGCATAATAAATATGGTATTATATAACTCATTGAAGTCTTGTTAACTAGCCTGAAGCGGATTTCAGTAGTAATAAAGAAACCGCTGGCGTTGTAGCAGACCTAATAAAATGTTAGACTGGGGTGTTACAATGGTTGGTATCAGAGCTAACCCTGAGTTACGAGTGTGATTGCCCTAGTAGGCGGTTACTCGGCTCGGTGGACGGTCCTTGGCCTGACGTTGACATCAGGAGTTTAAGTGGAGGAGATTGTAACATCCCGTAAAATTGTCATCCCGCATCATTTGAATGAAGATTTGTCCCTGGCTTATAAGTATGGGTTGCTACCCATGTCAACAAGAATTATTCTTTTCCAATGGTAGAGTGAGGACAAATAACTCTGGAGTTAAGCGTGCTCGTGGTGGAGCAATTTCAGGATGGGTGACCTCTTGAGAAGTTTTCTGTGCGAGCATGTGTACACCTCATATTTGGACCCGCAACAGAGTTATGAGGAGTCGATCACAAATCCACACCCCTCCTAGACAAACCACTCGAAACGCCACCAAAACGCCACCAAGAGCAATACCAAACTAAGAAGATGACATTGCAATACACGAAGTCTTGATTTATAAAAGTGTATAATCTTGATGGTTAATGATTAAAAATATATAAAATTGTTCGTAAAAAGTATGATGGTCAATGAATCAAAACTTGGTCGAGGTTAAGCCACGAAAGAGGGATCTTGTTAAATAACTTGTTTTCAATCTTTTTAAGCTAGATATGAATCTTGATGAAACGACCATTACATGATCGAAACGTTAAGCCTTACCGCTCATTCGAATATATTTGTTATTTTTGGGTGATTTTAGTGCCGTTAGACTGAGATTGATTCTATTAGGTGATACGCCCCCGTATGTCATCCGTATTTCCGACTAGAAGGATCCGACAAGTGATACTTGCTCATTTTGAAGACATATTAAAATATTTATGCTATTTAATAATAAATTTTTTAAATCGAAACTGTCATATTTTTATTGTATTTTTAAAAATATATTGTTACAAGTCCCTATTTCTTTCTCTCGCCCACTAAATTAATTTTGGGCTGTCATGCAACTGAAAAACGTCTATAATTTAATAAACATTCTTATACCAATTAAATAGATTAGACTTATTAAAAAAAAGGATTGAATATTTTAATGATTTGATTTCCTTAATTAATCACAATATATATATATATATATATATATATATATATATATATATATTAATAATTGTTTAATCCAACATTATTTAGTATAATAAAAATTATAATATTTGCAC